>JZLH01S0254092.1:53071-80473 GCA_001188425.1 Eucidaris tribuloides | reverse complement strand
CTCTATAATGTAATTTACTCTACCAAGGACCAAGCCTATGTTGACGGAAGCTGCTTGGGGAAAAAATATACGGGACACCAGTCACATGGTGAAGTATGTACGATGGAGTTTATTTTATTTTATATACACAGTATTTTTTTTTTCTTCGTGATTTTGTGTGTGTCAATACTGTCATTGCCCTTTTGACTACAGCCTCTTCTGACACATCTTGACACCTGTTTTGGAAAATTCTCCGGATCCATACCTCACCAAAAAGTTGGCAAAGATATGTTGATTATTTACAAATATGTAGTTTTATCTACTGTAGGTCTATTGACAAATCAACCAGTACAAAATATATTATGATAATTACAAGCCAATAGATATTCTGTGAAAATACATCACTTTTAGAATTTGTTATGGGCACTTTTGTATATTCTCGAAGGCACAATAATACATGTAGGTTGCATAACCGTTTTTCAACATCAACGTGTGGTTTTTCACTGTCTGCCTCGTGACAAGAACTGGGTTTAACGTCTCCTCCACCTGCTTTGAAAAAGTTCCAACTATGTCAAACAGGTGTAAAATATCACAGACAAGGCTGTAGCCAAGTCTGTCAGCTAGAATTGCCAAAAAATAAATTAATCAATAAAACTAGTAAGTGGCACTAAAAATATCATCACTTTGGAATTCCCTCAAGGTTTGGTAGTTATTTTAGACCTTGTCTTCTGAAAATCAGAAGAGATGATTTTAATTAAGATGATTATGAATTACATAATATTTAATGATTCGGTTGACAGAGCCTTATACAGTTGTTCACCTATATGACAGAGGTTGTGATCAAACAAGTTATTAGGTTATTTTCTCTTTAACCCAATATCTTCCAGTCAGAGGTGGATCCAAAATGGAAATAACGGGCATGTCCTTGAAAATAAAATCTCATTCGGAAGAACCCCCTTCTGTTTTCTTGACAAGTAATATTTGGTGAAGCGTCCATCCTTATATTCAATACAAGTACTATGAAGTTTTTATAAAGATTTTTTTATTGATGATAAGCTCAGTTATTTCTACCATTCTGAGCAAAGATATGCATTTCTCTTGTTAAACCAGTTACAATCTCCTTCAACTTTTTGCATAAAATTGTTCTACTATTACAGGTCATTCTATTTTTTCAATAAAATGGTCATGTTGATCCTGTGTGTTATGTGAGTGGGCATTAGTTTTTACTCACCGCCAATCAAATTTGTATGAAATAAACCATTAAGCATGAGTGCTTGTTATGATTAACATTAACATGTTGAAGACTACACACAAGATATTTTGTCTCAAAGTCTGGGGAAAATGGACATTAAAGCAAAATCAAACCATCATCAATGGGTTAATAAAAATTGTATGTAGGTACAGAGTAGTACTGATATGAAATAAGCAATATTTAAGGAGTTAAGGGAGTCTGGAGCATTGTACTCAACATCTTAAACAGATGACACAAAACTTAACCTTATAACTCACTACATCTAGATTGTACCAAGTGAGGAGTTACACGTACATAGTATTACTTGCAGTGCACTAGGTTTCACATACACTATCTCCCCGTAAGCATGGACGTGTTACATGGCGATAAAATCATATCGCTGAAACACGACAAAACTGAACTGAAATGATATATCCCCCGTTCCTGGCCTGATGTGGGAAATCGCTGGGATTTAACATGGCTAATCCCGCATCCAGACGACCACTCATCGGCCGAGTGCAGGTACGTAAGCCGGCAGGTGATGAAGGGCACGGGATCGATGGCTGGGACACGGAAGCGAGAAAATACCAGCGTGAAACACGCAGCAGTAAAAGCGGTTCCTCTGAGGGGCTCTTTGGAGGTTGGTGAAAGAAAAGGATTAGATTCGCTAATCTCTCGACCGGTAAGAGAGCAGGCCGTTGTTACTTGCCATAGATAAAAACCTTGAAGGAAATGGAAGCTACAGGGACATGAGGCTGCAAAGTGCCATGTCCAAGCAACTTGAAGCACTTTAAAATTAAGCGTGCCATCTCCCCCCTCCCTCTTAATATTTGACAGTGTGGCAGCCAGGGAAACAAAAATACACGGGGGCGGGGGGGGGGGGGGGGGCAGGGTGATTTTGCCCTTGAAATGGCCAAAAGAGCCCTCAAAATGTGTGAAAGAGCCCCAAGAGTTCATTACAAAAGAATATCTGGAAAGCACGGACACAGGAAAAGTAGCCCCTGGAAAGAAGATTTTACTATTTTTCCCTGGTGGCAGTGTATATATATGTTCTGCATATGCGACCAAAGTCTCAGAAGACATGCCCCGCCCCCTTCTGCCCCCTCCCACCAATGTCCACATAAAACTCCCAACAGAACTACAATAGATCCACTGTTTCCCAGGTACTGTAAAACTAAGTTCATTGAAAATTAATTTCCTTTATTGAGTACTCTTTGCATTTCTCGCTATATCAAATATCAGCAAACCCAGGTAAATGTAAACACTCTGACCTTTCCCCCTTCCCCTCTTCTTACCTACCCCACCCTTTATCCTCACACAGTGTCTGTGACAATTCAATAAAAATCTATTGTACATGTACGTGAATTTACAGAATATTTTTCCTCTTAATCTTCTTTCTTCTCCCGTATAATGCAGGCTGGTCTGATGAAGGTAGATATTAACTGGGAAAACGAGGCTATACATGTGGTAAAATCTGAACCCCACCCCCAACCCACCCCCACAACACCCCCACAACACCTTCAACCCACCTTCACCATTAACAGGATGTCCTAAATCATCAACGATATAAACAATAATGTCACGTTGTGTCAGGGGCCCCACATATTACCTGTTCCCCCTTCACCCCAGGGGGAGAACCCCTGGAGGACAGCTCCCTCCGATCCTAATCGTTGTTCTTCGCATCCTGCGTTTGTTGTTCTATGGCAACGAGTGCTAAACGGGGTCTCACGCCCCGAAAAACAGTTTGTCCAGGGGTAGGTGGGTACCTGGATGGTCGGCGCAAATCGCAAATACTCGTTTCTGATGGCATTTTGTCCCCTATGAATCAGCAGATCCCAAAATAGGTCCACCGTTTATACTGAAATTAGACCCCCCATTTTTTTTGTTCAGGTAAAAATCACGTACCTATTTTGTGGGGTGATACTAAAAGTAACATTAAAGTTCATGTCACAAATTTAAGAATAGAATGTGAATATATCATGGTACTTCATACACCATGAATAGCATGTAGCATTGATCTATAAATGGAGATATTTCTGAAAATTGGGTACTCCATGGGGAATGTGATCGAAAGCAAGGCCTCCCTCTCTGAGAGGTCACATTGTGAGTGAAAAATATTACTTGGAATATTAGTTGGTGTCGTCTTAATTAAACTATTCCTCCACATCAGCCAAGGATTTGAAACAAAAACAAAATGCCATTCATATGCCACCAGTTATTTCCCATCATAGAATTTGCAAGTGAACGTGATTGGGGCAACATGAAAACTTTAAGAACGACGATATCGCAAGCATGACTTTATGACCGCACGGTATCACTTCAATCTAACAGCCTCTGAGCGATGTGAGTTGGCTTTTTTCTTTCTTCAGTTTTGACGATATCAGGAAGCACTTGTTACAAGCGTGTCTCCCCAATGGTTTAGAAATGTGCACTTTTTTCTCCTTTCCTCCCTTCTCTACAACCAAAACTGGGCCAAAATAAGCTACCAGAGTATCACGAGTGGATAATAGACAGCGTGACACAATCCCAACATGTTTCCTGCTTGTTCTTTTATCAGAGCATCATTCGGTGATCAGCTGAAGATGGGAGTTAAAGGTGGGTTGCTTGATTGAAATGGGGGTGGGGATGGGCTGGGGATACTTTGGCTTGAATATGGAAAGGTAGCAGTGTGAAAAGTAATCACAGTTAATTTCACACCTATCAGATTGATAGTTACTGATATACATAACAAGTACAAATTTATTTTCAAGGGACAAGCGTACACAAGCTGGAATTTCCATAGTAGGACTAGCAAGGGAGTACTCCTAACACTTCTTGCCCCATCAATGCATGGACACAAACCCTAACCATAATCTTATCCCTGGAGTAGAAGTGCAGACAAGAATAACTTTTCTACTTTAACGAAATCTTGGCTAGATTACATTTATATAGTTTGATTTAAAATTAGTGACTTGGAGGTGTTATGCAAATTCTACCTGTCGACCTGTACATGACGACATAACCTTTTAAAATAATCTTTGTAATGATTGCTAGATACATAGGCATGTACCGACTATGAAACAAAGCTACCTTTCTACTTTTTGATGCCTACACTGAACTTCTTAACCCATTGGCTATGGGAACCGGATGTGCCCTGTGTTAACTCTATGGGATTTCCACAATCTCAGAGACAACAGGTTAACACTAGACTATGAAAAACAATGCCTTTAAATCCAGCTTGATCTTCTCCAGGGTCAATATTCTGGTGACCGCTTCTCCCTATTGACTTTCACATGCCTACTTCACCTGACCACCCCCCCCCCACCCCCACCCGCAAATGCACCTCTACTCCCACACCCCTCACATGTATCATGTTACTTATCCCACATGGATAGAATTGAAACATAAACCGAAATACATTTTGCCCTCTCGTAATATTGCCATTTTTAGCAATAGACAAACACCTTTCCAAGGTTCTGCTTCCCGTTTTTGAGGTCCCCCTTTTCTCCACGAGCCTTTACTCAACCAAATATTACACTTTCAGCTTGAAAATGCAAAATTTGCAAGTTTATGTGCATACAAATATTATGAGAGCATACATGTATATTTAGCTACATACATGCAGTTATAAAATATTGTGCATAAAAGTATATGTTTTCATATATATTTTTATATTACAATTTGTGGGTTTGTTTTACAATTGCCAGAATAATCTGTTGTTTGATCATTATGGTACTAGGCAGTTTTGACTGAATTCCATTAGCTATTTGTGAGTTCAGAATCTCTAGATTTTAAACTTCCTAAATTTAATTGGTCAGAAAAAAAATGATTGTGGCAAGAGCAGCTTAGTGTAAAAAAACAATAAAAAGCACAATATCCATCTTATTCCAACCATTTCTATTTCCATGGGTCAATGAGCATGAACTTCCAATGGCAGATGCTTTTTACTGCTATCTAAAAAAAATTATTCACCCCCCAACCCCCGGTAAAAATGTACAGACAAGTTAAACATACAGGACCTAACACTGACTACAGGAAAATACAATTTATGCACATTATCCATTTTCCCTCAGACAATGGACTGAGATATACATTTACTTGAGGAATGTTAGCAACACACTGCATATATCTGTAACTAGGCACATCTCCGTATTAAGTTGAAGTAACATGATTATCGGAGAGAGGAAAAAAAATATATACACAAAATCCCAAACCACCAACTCTCTAAATCGATTACATTTGAACAATAATTGGCATTTCCCCGACACATTTTGGATTCGATGCACATCTCCAGAAATCCACAATGTGTGGAGTGAGTCTCTCTCATAGGGGAATGACCGATGGGAGGCTGTGTGATGTGCCTGCGCTTTTTTTAAAAGCTTGTTCTATTTACGTATTCATGCAAGGCATGCATGTTTCCTCCATGGGTATTGTAGATTGCTACAGTCGTGCATGGTCACGTCTTGGGATTAATGCTCTTCTTGTTTTTGTAACTTGTCTTAACAGTGATGGGAGTGGATTTTTGTTGAGTTACTGTATGACAATGTTGGTTAAAATCAGAAACATTAAAATCATCTTATTTTTATTAATTCTATTAAAAAAAATAACAAATTTGCACAAGGTAGGCATTGAAAGATGATGGTAATTACATGTATCATTATGATTTTCAATTGTTATCACCATTATAATTATCATTATTACACTTTAAATTTTGCCTTGTCCAGTTAGTGGTGGGCACACATTTTTTTTATCTTATTTTTTTTTTACAAAATGATGCTGATTAGTAATAATTAAACAACTTCATAATTAATTGCTCAATATAAAATTGTTAATTTTTAATCCCTGTGAATCACTATTCAGGATCTACACATATATCTTATTAATTTTGTTGTTCTGTTTACTTCACTGTTTTCTACTCCATCTATGGAAATACATGAAGATGTCCGTTAAAGGCAGGGGATCTCTTTTGCATGCCTGAAAATTAACATTGTGTAAATACAATGGCATTTAGAAGATAACGCCATCTGGGAACCTTTAGCAAAATATAGGAGCTAGAAACTCAGTTTCAGTGGAATTATAGTGACCGTTAGACTCAGATTTGAATTTTTCTCTCGCGAGAAAAAAATTCCTACCATAGAACGTACACTAAACGGCTATTGTTTTTCCTTTGCATTTTTCAAATTCTAGGCAATCACTGACCCCCAGATTTCACAGACATGCCCTTCATCAATAGCCTAAGGGCATGGGTTATCCTTTCATGGTCTGTGGGGATGATTGCAAATGAGATCCACTGCCTTTAAATGTTATCAAACCCATGATACTCTGGAATTCTAGCAGGTAGAAAATTGAGGTATACATAACCTCCATTCTGCAAACAAAAGGTTACCCATCCAACAACACCACTCAAACAGGCATATTGATTGGCTGTTAATGAATACAGTTCCAAGTAACACCCATTTCTATTGGTTAATACTGACCTCCTGAACTCCAGTAATGACTTCGGTGACGACGGAACTCCATTCTCAGGCCAGGTCAGGAAGTGGAACTGGGTCACGGTCCTGGTTTCTTGGGTCTGGAGATGAGATGGGAAACAGAAGACATGAGGAAATAGATGAGATGGGAGTAAAGAGAGGAGGAAATAGATGAGATGGGAAACAAGGAAGGAGGAAAAGAAGAGGAAGAACAAGGAAGAGAATGGGAGATGAAAGATATGATATATACAGGATGGGAAGAGATAAAACAGAAACAAAGAAAGAGGATTTGGTACTGATAAATTTTCCTTTTATGGATGCAAAGATGACTACTATTTTCACTTTGATTACATGCATGCACTTCTGATTTACCCATGAATACAATCCATCTATGCGCTACCCAGATATCCCGATAAGGAGATCACGGTGTAGGGAAAAACAAACAGACAGAAGGACAGAGGGACAGACAGACAAACTAAAACATAATGGCTTCAGCCTTTTTGAGGCAGAGGCATAAAAATGTATAAAAGTGTATTTTGTGGTGAGATGTAGCTCATTATAAATTGATCTTACTACTAAAAAAGTCTCTAAATCCAATATTGAAATTCATGCAGGCAAATCCAAGCTTAAGTTACAGTTACAGTGTGATCTACAGTATCAACCTGAGCATAATTAAACAAGAAGTGAATTTTCATCACTCGCATCTGGACACGGTGATACTATCTCCGTGTCCAAATTTATTGCAACAAATAATTTTTTCCCCATTTATGTCGGAATATGATAAGTTTGAGAGATGAGAGTGTATCATATCCCCAGTCTTCCGAGGGAAATAAGCCTAGTACATGTAGGTGACTCACAACGGCTCCAGCTGTATCCGACAAAGTTGATTTCAATTATTGAAACTCTTTTTTATATCTTTCGTTATCTGACTCGATGCAAACCTAACGTGAGTTTACATAAGAGGTTAACAGTGTGTCATATCTGTCATAACTATTAATGAAGAATTGAAGAGATAACCGACACACAGGTGTGGTCTCATTTTGCCACTGGATGTATGTGCCATCTGTTTGTCTGTTTGTCAGTTTGTATTTGCAAACAAGGGGAAAACTTTGGTTGACCAACATGTACTCCAGAAAACTTCACTTTTCTCATCATAAAGTAGTAGTAGCAATTGAGGTTTTAACAATATACACCACTAAAAAGAAAATAGACTTGTGATCATAAATCCTGACTTTTCTGAGCCCACACACTAGTACATGTACAGCAAACCATTCTTAGAGGCTACTTCTCTACAGCAGCTACCCCCTCTATAGTGGCCATTAAATTGATTCTCATGGATACAAAACATACATGTTTAAAACCTGTCTATATCAGCCACTTGTCTACAAAGGCCACTTGTCTGTCACCATTATAGGCAGGTTTCACTGTACAGTATATGCAGGGAGTTGTCTCTCTTCCACCTCCCTGGTATATGTATGTGAACCCTTCATACTTTTTTTATGTCTGTAAGCATATTAACATATTAATGCTAACTAATTCTACCTTATCTTTTTAAGTTGCAGTCATTAAATATCTGTGTTTGTGTCTGTCTGTTTGTCTGTCTGTCTGTCTGTCTTTAAATTCGGTAATGAACCAGACAATCTAATTCCCAGTAATTACAAACCCTATCTCTCTTTCACAATTTACGACAAGCTTACATTACTCCCCACGACACATCAACGCCGGTCAAAGCTAATTGAAACTGCAGACTCCGCTAAGCGCTGGATAATCTACGAGACATGACAAATAATTCAAATTCATCACCTCGCGAGTGAGCTAGCAAAGCCGATTAGCCGTAAGACAGGTATGCAGACTTGATATGATGTATTCAATAATTACGACTAATATGACTGGTCAGCAGTTTTTTGCACACCAGCGACACTATGTTTGGTTGCATGAATTAAATCATTGTGGTCAGATGTTATCCAAAGTAATCCGGGAAGGATCAGGGAGATAATCCGTTGCTCTTAATCATGGTTTTGGTTCACCTGCTGGTAGTAGTGCTGGGTTCCTCTCATATCACGGGATCATATGATGTGGTGGTAGGGGGCAGGTGTGTATCAACAACTTGCCACTATGACATTGCATCATATTCCACTGTGTAACTTAGTCTAACAACCAGACCCCATCTGTGTTTTTTTAAACCAAATAACATGTCGGTGCTGCACTGAGCAACTATAGGAGAATAGTGCCATTTTTAAACAGCTACAGGTTTGAACACAAGCCCAGTGAAGGAAAATATGATGCACAAATGTTGGAGATAAAAGATACTCATTCTGACAAACTGTAATTTTTATTACAATGTTGCAAACATTTCTAAACATATATGTAAAATGCATATTGTGAAGGTTTTATTTCGAATAAATTAATAGCTACAAATATATAGAAAATATAGTTTGCATTTTACAAAATATCTGGGATGAACATCTGATATTTTTAGGAAAATTGGCAATGTTATTCCACTGGTTCTGTTCCAGTAGTGTACTTTGTGCATGCACATTCTGGAAATAATGTGTAGAAAATTGAAAGTTTGGTATTTTTAGTGGTCAGCTGGTATGAATGCGTACATCAGCAGATTGTGCGTAAAACATTTGTTAGACACATCGGGCAAATGACTATATCACGCAACACCAAAGAGAAGATGCTTAAAAGTAAAGTGAATAAAAAAAACAAAAGAATTTGCATTTAGTCCATTCATTATTGCAAGATTATTTATATCATTTTTTTAACTCTATGGGAATTACAGAAATCTTGGAGGTAACGGATTAAATTGCTCACAGTCTTAGAAAACACAAATGAACAAGTGCAGGAATCTGACTCAGACCGACATTCGGACCAATAATTTGAGGGGGTTGCGTGGGATGACGCATCGCTAGCAATTGTGAACGTGAGCGGAGAGGATGCCTTTTCCTGTTCGGCGCGACGCGTGTACTTTACTGTCTTTCTTGCTCGCCATGTGTTTCCCCGGTTCTGCCCTCCCCCTTCCCCCGTGAACTAGAGGGTGCACTTTTGGTCAGGAATGCTGACAAGACCAGCTGGCAGGTGCACACTTATTAATACCTGATTGTTTTTGGTGGGTTTAAGTGTTTACTGATATTTCCACGTCATTGACCACATTCCCTCCATTGTTGCCATGCCATACATTCCATGGTAACATGACTGACACACTGTGATATTCATGAGATTATGAAACTAAAGTGTCTACATCAGCTATAATTTAGTCGTGAGAAAGTGGCGTAGCTAGGCAAGTCAGGTCAAACTGGGTCATGGCCTTGCTGTTGATATAAGGGTTGAAAATAGGACGTAAAGAGAAGGAGGAATATATGTTTGACTCTCGTTAAAATGTATTAGATGTTAAAAGTAAATGACATGATTGGGGGTAGTCCTCAACTTGGGCTGAAACTACTCTAGAATCAAGTAACCTATGCAAGGATTCTCCTGTGAAAATCTTGTAGTCAAAAGTTGACTCATTCTAAAATAAACAATGTCAATATCACTCGTAGCACGGAAACCTGTTGTGTGGCTCTCTATGGGGCTTATTTTTATCGTCCCTGGAAAAAATTAAGATACTCACATGTTTATGCTTGATTCTCCTTAAGTAAACAAATTACAGACAAATCCTCCCAGGTGGGAGTTCCACTCCTGCTAGTGTATAGTTGGTATATATTTCAACTCATTTGGTTCTTGAGGCATTTTCAAATGTTCCCAATCATGTCACTAACCTTTAACATCACTGGAGGGAGTGATTATTGACACACTGTTGTACAGAGTATTGGCTACATAAAAAAATTTAATATGACCATTTGATGATGTACTTTTCTAAAGCACTTGCTAAATGTCCCCCCACCCCCCCCCCCCAAAAAAAAAGGCAAACAAGAATTTTAGCAATAAATACACAAAAGTTACAGAATTACACAATAACTAATTGATTTTGAGATGCTGGAAGATGATTTGTTGGTTGACAAAATCAGCAATTATTAAAATGACCCCCCCCCCAAAAAAAAGCAAACAAAGTAGCATCTGCTGAGTATCATCTTTTTGTTTCTTTAAGGACAACCTACCTCCAGGTTTTTCAAGTAGAAGCTCCTTACGAGGTAGTCCTCACACCAGACGTGTTCGGAGACGAGATGTACCTCATACACGTGATAGAGGGCGCTACCTTCGTCAGGCCAGTAGCGGCAACGGACGAGGTCATTCTCCGACATGTGGGATTGAAGATTGACGATCACCACTGAGCCTTGTTCCCAGATCATCTGGACAAAAAGATAGAAACAAGAAAAACATGGTGTTAGAAGTAAGTCTCTTTGAACTTTATTTCATAATTGAGCTTTTCATCTGTCTGTTATCACAGATTTGCATAAAGATACAAAGATCTGCAATAGACATCCCATCATTAACCTGCTGAAGACGGTTTGATTTTGCTTTAACACATATTTCCCCTAGACCTCGCGACAAGATATCTCGTGCCTAGTTTTTAACAGATTAACAGCATATTTGAAGTCCAGTGAGCTTATGACGGGTAATTTCTTTCTGGTCATGCTTTGGGAGGAGAGAAAATGGTGGGACATGATGCTAGCTGGACATTCACTCTTTAACCTCCCAGCTTTTCCGATTCCCATTTTTAAAAATACAAAAATGTGACTTGTTCTGAGAAACAATGGGTTAATTTCTCCACCGCAAATACATGTACAAATTCATGTCATGCCTTCTCTGTGTGTCTTGGTTTAGGAGGGTGTGTATGTTAACAAGTCTGATGAAATTATTTCACAATAGTTCACAGATCAAGTTGATAATCTTACATTATTTTTTCTTTTTCCCTCAGTCTGCTTATTAATATTATTCCTACTTGCCCCTTATCAATATACATTCCTAAATTAGCCTTGACTTTGAATGTACCCTGTAGTAAATTTTGTTTTTATATGATGGTGACTACAATGTCAAGGCCATTCATTTAATAAGATAATGCAGGTTTCCTTTAAGCGCTAAGGACATAACTAGTATTGGAGTAATTACATGCACGCAAGCGGAAATGGTTGGCCCTAGTTGCCGAGGTATTTGAGACCAGAAATGGATGGTTTTACATGAAAATCTGGGGATAAGTCGCTGCAAGTATGAGAAAAATCCTAATTGCACTGACACAAGGATTGATGAAATACTTCCGAGTTCTGCCCTGGAATGGAGCCAAAAGGAGAAACAAAAGGCACCGGTCACGGAATACCTGTGCTGATTCACAGGCTAGATTTGGACATTTACTACAACAACCTATAAACAGGTGAATCACTAGGAGGCATTTGGGAAACAATAACCTGATGATCATCTATTCTTTACCCGTTGGAGACGATTTATTTGGTATAAAGTGCATTTTCCATAGAGCCCAGCCTAAGATAATGTATCTTGTACTTACATGTAGTTCTCAATGGATTAATAGAATTGTTTTGCTCTGCATGCTTACTGTTAACTTCATGATAGTCCTATCTATGACCTTAGATGTAAGTCACAAATAACTGGTAAAAAATATCTAGAGTTTGTTTTGTTGTGTGTGTTTTTTAAGAGTAAGTTGATTAATTCTCTTTATGTTAATTACAGAGTGCTTTTTCTTTTTCTTTTTGAGTAATCCAACAAAATTCTACACTTCTCTGAATCAGCATCGTTTGCTACAAGGCATTTGTGGTTAACACATCTCGCAAACTGTACATTGACACATGCTTGGTTCCTATCAAGTATTAGACTTGAATTCACACTTGCTGTAATATCTCACCCCACTTGGGTTGAACTCAACGCGTTTGGTGGGAAAATACCAGAGATACCATGACTAATCTCTGATCTCTACCAACTGTAACAACACGTTGTGATCCGGGGCCGTGATGGGGCTAGGCAGAGGGGGCTTAATCAATTTGGGGAGAAGGTCAGAATCCCAGTTGTTAGAAACGTGCAAAAATGGCTTGATTTGGGTGAAGGGGGCGACACGTGGGCCGAGAGGGGAACAGAACTGTCAAAAACACTGAGGAAGCGAACCTGTCTGTTGTCGAGTTACGGGACAAAAAATTATGACAGGATCCAAATTTGAAGTTTATGTTTTGTCAACAACCTCTGTCATCGCATATTTTCATGTTTGAACTAACTTGTTTAGCCTGGTGCTAAGTAGGTGAGAGTTTATTTTCAATTTTTCTCTAATGAATTTTTATTTTATTAGAATAATTATAACTTTTAAAGTCACAGAGTAGTACAGAAATATATATTTGGCATTAAGACTTAATCATTGTGGAAGTTCTTTTGATTGAGTGTTCTGTATGTGTTTAAACCACCAACAAAGATAATGTAGCATTCACAGATATTTTGATCAAATTTGACTGAACACAATGCCATAGTTTAAACTTCTATTTCTTTTTATTCAGAATTAATATTACAGAAACATATTGATCATTACAGCATTTTTAGTCCATTTTTGAGACATAACAAAAACTAGTGAATTAACCCTATCTGGCCCGGGGGGGGGGGGGTCGTAAAATAGCCCCCCCCCTCGACAAAGTTTTTTTTCGCGGCCATTCCGCCGCGCGAAATTTTTTGACCACGTCGCTCGCGAACTTTTTACTTTCAAGTGTTGCGCATCTTTTGAGACCAAATTCCGCGACGTCCGGGTACGTGGTTCCGGAGTTACGCAACTTTTTGTACTGCATGCAACACCAAAAATCTGCTCAAAACATGAAATCGTGTGTTATTTCAATGCAAATTGTGTTTTCAGCCCAAATTCATAAATGTATGATTATTTTTACTTTTACAGATTGAAATTAATAATTTCATGCTATTTATTGATCGCAAAGTGTCGCCGAGAAATTTATCGAAAAACAATAAAAAAAACGGTCAAAAAAAAAAGAAATACATAAAGAAATTCATGAAACAATAAAATACATAAGAAATTAATTTCGGATTCAGCATATTTTTACAGATAATTGTTGAAAATGTCAAAAAGAATATTATGACCAAAAATTAACATTCTGTGGCTCGTTTAAAGGGTACAGTATGGGCAAATATTATTTATACCCCATTAAATATATGCCGCCCATAATTAATTACTTAAAACATAGAAGATAAATATTTTTCAAAAATATAATACCAAATTACAGTCTTGGAGATTATTTTTCTCGGCTCTATATGCACGTAGCAAATTTTCGCGGCGATCAGCGCGATGTACGGCAAGAGATCCAGGGGGGCCAAATTAGCCCCCCCCCGGGCTATGCAATTTCAAAAAAGCCCGGGCTGATTAGGGTTAACCCATTGCGTCCAAGATTCTGAAAATACACACAGAGTTAACACAGGGCACATGTGGTTCCTGTAGCCAATAGATTAATGAAGTAGCTGTTCAAGATTTCACTAAGTTTTAATGGGAATAATATTTTATTGGGCAAAACATTATCTGAAGAGAAGACACTCGAGCAAAAAGCTTGACATGAGTCACTTCTTCTACTTCTTTCAACTATGTTTTTTGTACCACTGCCAGCTTTACACAAGACTTTCCCTCCCCTCCCAACCCCTACCCCTGACCCCCTCCTAAACAAACACTAACTACAATAAATTCTGGCAGCTATTATGACACAACCATTGACTGGATTGTAAGCCAACTTTCTTGTCTCATAGAGGCACTAGTATTTTGACTTATTCTTTCTTGCCAAATTCTGTCTCAATATCTTCAAACATAATTACACAATTCAGTTTCTTGTGTTTGTGACTTCATAGCAGCATAGGAACAGTCATCTTAAGATTCCGGTTTACATTGTGTAACTGCCAGAAATGATTTGAGTAATAAAAAGAACACATGTCTGGACAGAATTGTAATCTTTGTGTGTACATGTATAATTGATGAACAGACAATAAGTGGGCGGGTTCAGCTGTTATTATCTGGTTTGGAACTCACCTCACCTACCCCCATCACCACTGTTTAACAAATTGGGGAGGGCATTATTATTTTAGAGGTTACAGAATTACAACCAGTATCGTTCACCAAAAAACAGTTAAACATAAATGCAGTGATAATAATAGGAAGTTGAGCTCTGGTGACATTTCAGGAATGGTGCTGAGTAAGTTCAGGGTTATATGGATCACCATCGGGGCTATTTTAAGTTCAGTTCCAATTCCGACCTGTTTTTCCGACCAATTCATATTAACGAGGATTGATCAGGTGACCACCTGGTCAGGGTGACCCCGCCGTTTTTGGACCTTATCTGACCCGTCGGTAATTTGGTTTGCAAAATGGCAGGTCATCCCTGTTGCAAACATCAAGTTTAAACACCGCAATGTATGAAATAAACGGTCAAATACCTGTAAATATAGCAACCAATCCCTAAATTAGATCAAGGCGTGTTGACCTATATAAGCCTATGAACAGTCCCCTGTTCTTATCATCATGTCTAATATATGGGATAACTAAGTCAAAATGGAAAGTTAAATAAATCAACAGGAAGGTAATACAACATTTAGAAGTATAAAAATAAAATCTAGGTTTGTAACAGTTGCACTAGACCCAAGACCGAGATGACTTCAAACCACAGATAGATAAATAAAACTACACTACATGATACTTCATTGTGTTCACTTGTTCAGGACATAGTAATACATGTTAACCTGTTCCCAAACACCCAACCCCTTCCCCAACCCCTTCTCCGATTCCCTTCCCATCAGTTAATAGGGATGTAGCACATTTGACTCCCAAGTTAGAAACTTCCCGAATTGGTGAATACAATTAAACTTTAATTCAGTCACATTATGTTACAAGGTAAGACATCAGTTTTGTCTTCACTTGTTTTCTCTCAATATGTACCCAGTGTAAATGCCTGTTTTAAGTCCTGATAGCTAATTGATCTACAAAGTGTCATTATATTTTACGACTGGGTATGATAGTAAAGATGATTAATTCGGGAGATTGTTATTTTTTTTCATCTCAGAAGGTTTGTGACTCATAGAGGATGGTACTGTTTGGATGCATAACCAGCAGGTGAATTCCTCCAACCTGTCTCCAGCACCCCTACCCCAGCCCCCTGCCCTACCCCACAACTCACCCCACACCTCACATACAGACGGAAAGGATAAGCACATTGCAAGAGATTGGAGATGAGAGATGTAGAGTATGTGTAAAAAGGAAAGCGACAGTGATAGCCATGGGGGGGGGGGATCAATGATGGAATCTAAAAGGAGTAGGGTGGGGAAGGGGTTAATGTCTCCCACTGAACTTGTAAGTAGGCCAAGGAAAGAGCATCTCCAGTATTCTGAGAAGAACTGATGCACCATGTGGGAAGTAGAGAGGTGGAGTAAATAGCCCCAAGGGTGGGGATGGGACTAGAAATAGGGTAGGGTTCATTAAGGGTATCACATGGTAAAGGCATGCACCCACACAGAAATAAATTTGATTTAATCTCATTGATGTAACAGGAGGGGAAAAGGATATGAAACTATATGGGGAGGAGTGGTTGAAGGAAATAGGTGCTGTATCATGAGCAACAGATACAGAATTTGTCATTATATGGAACATCCCAAAATGACACTTAATATGGTTAAGACTGATATGGAAGAGGAGGGTAAAGAGGGGGTGGAAGACGGAACATCTATAACTTTGGAAGGAAGGGGTGGTGGTGGCTGCAGGCAAAAATAAGGGAGTGTATTAGGAAACTAGGACAAGGAAAGGAGATGATCCGAGCAGGAAGACTTTTCCCATGCAAACAGGATGGATGCCTGGAACTAATTAAGGAGGGGGAACAAACATCATTGAGATGGAGGGATGAGATGGACTGGACAGCATCAGAAGGCCTGGGCAGGAGGGAGAGGGACAGGAAGATGGGATAATTGGGGAAGATCAGTTAGGTAAGCAAAGTGGGGAGGGGGGGGGAGAGGGGTGGGACATGCGCTGAGAGATAGTGATGCAAGGGGCTGTATGCCATCAATTGAGTTCCAGAAACATTAATTGAGACCCACTACACTGCATTTCCCCAATAAAAATGGTCTCTATATTTATACACACATATTATATAAAACAAGAGAAAAATAAGGATGGACAAGACAATGCCATTTTATGAGGTGGGGTGGGGAGGAGGTATTGCTATGTGTTACCAAACAGGTGAGAGTAAATTGCATATATACTACAGCTCTGCATAGGATTAAAAAATGCTGACAAAATGAATTAAGGAAACAGGGCATAGAAATGGGAAGTGGACGAAGCAGGTGGGAAAAGTGGAGGAGAAAGGAAGAAAAGAAGGAAGGACAGAGGGAGAAAGTACTAAAGTAGGAAGACAAAAAAGGAGGAGAAACAGAAGAAGGAAAAGGAAATGAGGAATAAAACGAGGACGAGAAGCAAGGAAAAAAGGAAAGAAGAAAGGTGAAACAGATCAGGAAGGAGGAGGAAGAGGAAACAATGAAGCAGAGGAGAAAGGGGGTACGGAGAGAAAGAATGATAACAAAAAAGGAGAAGAAATAGAAAGAAAGGAGAAGAAATAGAAGGAAAAAAAGTAAACGAGTAAAACAAGGATGAGTGAAAGCAAGAAAGAGGAGGTTAGGAGTAAGATGAGGATGCTGAGCAAACGGTTAGGAGGCCAGGAACCTATGACAAATCACCACATATTGTAGTACAAGGAATATTCTTGTTTGCAGACAGTGAAAGGAAATGGGAAAACGTACAAGACTAAACTGAAATCTTTGTGTGTGATAATGTACATGTAGGACTGTACAATTGGACGTAACATTGCATGGTTCAGTGAGGGGGCAAGTAGGCTGTTAGAAGGCTGAGGGAGGGGGAAGAGATGGGGAAGAGGGAGATAGTGCCTAGTCCGTGGGTGGCTGGACACAACATGACATCATTTTATTTACAGATGTTTATATCCAAATAAAGGGAAACGGAACTATCTTTGTCTGTATGATGGGGCCAACCACATCCACTGATTCATAATCATTCAGGATTTCAGGAAAATCTTTCTAGTGCCTTTGACAATTCTACACTTACAGATTCAAAGCACAGGGTGCCTGATACAAGTTGAACAGTGTTAAATCTAATCAATGTCAAACTCCTGCACACTTGTTTTGTTGTTGTATAAGTTTCCACTACTCAAGCACGATCTTTCTGTCATATGAGTCATGTTTGATATATTTGATGCCATCATACTGTTCGCAGTTTGATTCAGATAATGTTGTATTCTATTTCGATTTCAGCTCAGAGGTTTTAATACAGAACTTCTCAAATTTAATTTTCACTTCATAATTAATTCTTATCAATTCATCATCTAATCAGGGATTTATCATAATGCAAAATAAAAGGTATAATCAAAGCTTCAAGTAGTAATTATTTGCTAAATTTGAGCATCAAATCTACACAATCAATTTATAATGAATTCAGGAAATGACTCAAATGTATAAAATGAAAATGAAAATTCAGGGATAAACTAATTAAGCCTGACTAAAACAGTAATTGTAGCCAAATACAAAACTAAAGTCATTACAAATTATTCATTAGCAAAACTGTAATTTGCTTGCAATATTGCCAAAATATAATAAAAAAGCTGATCAGGATATTAAACAGGTATGACCTACAGTCATTGCCGTTAATTGTATGCACTATTACAATTTGGGATGATTACTAGCCTTTATTACTCATTATAGGTCATCTCAATTGTTATGTGATAATTACATCAATTCAAAATAAAGTGCTACCATCATCATCTATCTATCTAACCTGTGTATATCAATCTTCATATGTCTACCTGAATATATATATATTCATCTATCCATTTTACTATCTGTACATCTGACTGTCCATTTACTTCACATATCTGTTTGTTAATGTGTCTATATTATGCTAGTAACTGTATAATGCAGGCATGAAATATGATATATACTTTCTGGTGACATAAATAATACTCAAATATTTCATTATTATCTACTATTTACAAAATGAAATAAAAAAAGTAGCTAAATGCTTTAGAAAAATTTCACAGTTCTCAAAAATGAAAAGAGCTTGCTTGTTCCCCAAAAGAAAGGGTTAAAGAGTTAACCCGATGGCTACGGGAACCAGATCTGCCCTGTGTTAACTCTATGGGATTTTCAGAATATCGGAGGCAAAGGATTAACTTTATGGAAACTACATAATCTCAGAGGGATGGGTTAACAAACAATGGCCTTTGGAGAGTGATCAGAACTGACTTAGCTTTACACTGTTCATTAAAGAATGTGAATTACATGTTTCTAAGGGCAAAGTCAGTATGTTGTACTTGTATATGGTTCCACCTTACCTGCCAGAAATCTGCCAGTGTCTTCGGAAGGGGAGCCTGCGTCGCGATGTATGCTGGTGCACGAGGATCAATGTCCACCTGTCGAAAGACGAAGTATCAAAAAGAGCGGGAATTAACAATGGTAGATTCAATTACAAGTATCAGAACTACTATATGAGACAAATAAAGCAGCAATTCAAACCAGCTAGTGTACTTTACAACTTGTCTAATAAGCGTTCACATATTGACAGACGCAATGACTGACTCGGTGTTTGCACAAATTTAAAATAAGCACATTAAATGCAGATTAATGAGTTAATGCGTAACTGTAACAGTTGGCAGAGGATGTTAATCATTTCTGAATATTTTATGGCACTAGAGGTACTTGTATTTAACATTTTTGACTGTTAGCATTCTTTGCAAGGGTGAGTATCTTCTTTTCTTGTTTTGAATGCTATAGTCCTGGTATCTATTCGAGCCAGGTATCATAAATGTTCTCTTTTTTTGTAATTTCTGCCATGTGTATAGTTCAGACCTCCTAAAATTTCTGACTGGAAAAATATGGATGATTTCACTGAGAAATGGGAAAGAAACAGTATTTACCATAGGAATGTGTAGTGAAATTATCAAGAAACAAAAAGGAAAATCCCATCAACACAAGACTAGTCAAAAGTCAGATTCTTTCCTTCAAATGGTTGGGAGGTCTGAAGGTTGGACCAAACTTTGTAGTGTATTGCTGCATGACTTGAGAAAAGTTGCCTGGACAGGTGTCAGAGTTTCAAATTTAAAGTCCAAATGAAGGTTGGTCTAAATGTCAGTTTGATTATTTCCGGTGAGTATTATGACCTGATTTTATACCGACAGTGATTTTCCGTTTCAAAAAATGGTCTTTTCCGTTTCTAAAAACCTGGAATTCCATTCCAACTTTATCTAAAAATGGAAATTCCATTTTGTCATAGAAAATGTTCACAGCAAAAACATGAATTCCGTTTTGTAAAGGTGAATTCCATGAATTTTCACTTGAAAAGTATAAGAACCAAACGGATTTTCCATTTGATTTACCAGTAAAACGTAAAATCACTGTCCCTAATTTTATTCCCGCAAAGGTCTGTATATTAGAAAGCAGAGAATTGGTCACATTAACAATTCCTAGTAATAACATAATTCCATCTAAGACGAAAATTTTTTTTGTTTTGTACAAGGTCATTTTAGTCCAAATAAACGTTGGTCTAATTCTAAATGTCACTCTGATCACTTCTTGTAAATACATTTTTTATTTTGGCCTGTTTTCATTGATGTGAAGGTCTTCACAAGTTAGCAAGCAGGAGATTACTCACAATTGTACTGGCATTGATGTAGTCTGACTTATTGGCACTCGTTGCCTCATTCAGCTTCACCCTGGTATGATCATCTGAAAAAAATTGAAAAGAGAGAAAAAGGATACAAATTCAATGTTGAACAAATCAAACAATCAATCAATGATATCAAATCTAATCCAATCATTCAATCAATCAATCAATTAATCAATCAATTTTTTAAACTTTACTCTTTTCAAACAATACATTAAAACCATGCTAATATTTTTGCAGGTGCAATATTCAAATTGAACCATTTTGACATTTGATTTTCTCTACATGTATGCAAGAACTATTCACAGGTATATTAACTTGGTTATTTCTAAACTACAGAGGGGGTCATTTCACATTATGAAATGGAGATGCTTCTGCTACACTCACTGTAACATCATCTTATGAGGTGAAATTTGGCTATAAAAAGTCCTTGTTCAAAAACTCCCCATATCTCAACAAGAGAGGGGGCTATTTCACAAGTGTAGGCTCTGAGTAGTGCAAGCCATACTCATCTTCCATAGGATATTATAATTTTACAATACAATTCTAATCACAAAAGACATGATGCCAAAATAATAATGAAATAGTATAAAAAATATTAAACAATTAAAATTTAAGTGTTAAAATTTGTTTAATAATGTGGGACAAGGACGATACACAGGTATTTTCTTATTATTAGAGGGGAAGGGGTAGGGTGGCGAAAGATCACAGAATTAATTTACCTTCATAGAATATATCAAATATTTCAGTAACCACTCTTTTCATTTCAATCCCCAACTGTTACAATAATGGGTCTTCCACAATTAAACTGATAATCTACATATGACATCTTCCACTTTGCTCTTTTTGGAGGGAGCAGAGAAACCCACAAAATTTAATTTGACTTGGAACAGTCTTGGAAATCTTTTTCCCCTCACCATTTTATTCCCCACCTCTCATTACAATAGGTCCTTCCAAAATTAAACTGATAATCTACATGAAGAATCTTCCATTTGGTTATTTTGGGACAGGGTTAACCCACACACAAAAAGAATTTAACTTTGAAGTGTCATTTGTTTCCCTCACCATTTTATCCTTCACCTCTCATAACAATAGCTTCTTCCAAAATTGCACTGATAATTCCATTAGGCATCTTCCATTTCGCTCTTTTTGGAGGGAGCAGGGTTAAAAAATAAAATGAAATTTGACTTGGAACAGTAATCTTTAACCGTCACCATTTCATCCTCTACCTCTCATAATAACGGTTCCTTCCAAAATTAAATGGATTGCACGTGACATCTCCCATTATGCTCTTTTTGGAGTAAAAAAATTAACACATACAATAAATTAACTTGGAACGGTTATCTTTTCCCCTCATCATTTCTTCTCCCCACTTCTCATAAATGTCTCCTTCAAAAATTACACATATAATATATAACAGGCATCCTCCATTAGGCTGTATGGAGGTGTTATTAACCCGTCAAACCCCATCTGACTTACAGGGTACTGCGGTCTGACTCCTGTTCTTGTCAATGTTCTCCGGTGCCTTGGCAGCGTTGGTGCTGCATTGGTCAGCCTCGTAGCTACAAAGCCCCTCCCACTCCTTACTCATACGATCCTTGTTGTTAAGGTGATCCTCCATGTAACTCTGGAAAACAGATGGACAACAATACGACAACAAATTTTGACATACTTTTGACACTTTGTTGCTAGGCAAAAATCCACGCATTTTAGCCAGAAACTGTTTTTACATTTGTATCTATATCTATTTCAACTCTATCAGACCTTTAATTTAATTTCCGATTTCTTGTGTGCTATGTATACCATGGCAACATGCGCACCTGTCTGCTTTGTGCGTAATATTGGGCTTTGTGCATAGCGCGCATTCATTTGAATTGCACAATGTTATTGTATCACGTTGTCATAATCATAACTGCTTGATGATCGCACCATGCGTGAAACTCTGAGTAGCAATAAATCAACGATGAACCTGTAGTCCACTTGTGTGTATCTTGTTTGTTTATATATATGCATTTATGAACCTGACAAATATTAAGCATAAGCATAATGCTGATTATTATTTGTAGACCAATACATGTACATGAATACTGAATACTACTACTGAACTGACTTGGTTCAGTGAGCTTCAAACAGAGACAAACTGACAGTTAGTGTACATTTTACAAATTTTTGGTAATACATTAACTGATCTTCAAATTTCACAGACACGTCCTTCACAAATAGCCCAAGGGCATGTGTGATGATTTTTGTGCTGCTGGAGGGGCACAAAAGAGCCTCCCTGCCTTTAAGATCCACCTGCATTCATTGTCAAACACCCTTATAAATGGTAAAATAATGTTGCGGTACATTAAAAAGGATTTCATCCCACGTCAGGGATAAGGACCTTGTGACTGTAGAAAGTCTATGGTACTAATGGCCTTATGACAAGCACACAATCAAGGTTCCACATTTCAAGAAAACAAAATTCCCTGATTTTTCCCTGATGAAGTCTCAAAATTCCATAATAGTTATTTCAACTCATTTCCAGTTCCACCATAGCCAGTCATCCAATGGATGTTGTTTTGATATGCAACAAAATATAACAGTCTGACTGACTACTTTCGATTTTGGGGCCAATCAGAATTCCCTGGCTTTTCCCCGATTTGAGGCATTTTTATCAAATTCCTTGACTTTTTCCTCACTGGAAAAAAGGAAAATAATTTCCCCTGATTTCCCTGATGGGCTGGGAACCCTGACAATGATGTCATCTTACCAGTACTACATGGCCCGTTGATATATCCATGTTGGACTGTACTGGTTCCTCGCTCCATGATGACGTGCTGCTACGACTGGACGGGCTGGGTTGGGCGCCCTCGCTAGCTGCCACGCTGCTAACGCGAGTCAACGGCTCAGGTTTCTCTGATTTGGTGGCCATGCGCTGTCGACATAGGTCCTGTTACCAAAAAAAGATGAACTATTTTCAAACGATCATGGTCACAGGCATCATTTAATATACCAAGTTTAAAAAAAACAAAAAAACGCTGGGTTACATAATTCTGCATGCTACATGTATCAGTGTCTCTGATAAGGTCTTAAAATGGAACCATGAAAGAAAATGTACTTCAAAACGAGTATTTAGCCCATTAATATGCCTCCCCCTCTTTTCCCTCTTCTCCTTCATCTTCCTTCTTCTCCTCCTCCTCTTATTCTTCCTCGTCTTCTATTTCTCTTTCTGCTCCTGCTCCAACGCTTCCTCTCCCTCCTCTCCTCCTCGTGCTTGTGCTCCTCTTCCTCCTCCTCCGAGTGCTCATCCTCCTCTTTCTTTTCCTCCTCCTCCTCCTCCCCCTATTCCTCCTCCTATCCCTCTTCTTCCTCCTGCTCCTACCCTTGCTCCTCCTCTCCTCCACCTATTCCATCTCCTTCTCCTCCTATTTCTCCTCCTGCTCCTGCTCCTCTTCCTCTTGTTCTTTCTCTTCCTCTCCCCTTCTCCCTCCTTCTCCTCCTCCTCCCCTTCCTCCACCTCCCCTCCCTCCTCCTCCTCCCCTTCCCCTCCTTTTTCATTTCCTCTTGCTCCTTCTCCCTTTTTCTTCCTTATCCTTCTGCTCTTCCTTCTCTTCCTCCCCTTCCTTGTTATTATCCTTAGATAAATTATTTACCTTGAATTACCTTGAAATGCCACACCTCCATCTTCACATAGATAGATCGATAGTGTGGCAAGGTTAAGAGGCTTTTTAGCCCATTATTAGAATTGTTAATGTTTATGTCCCCTCCCCCAATCCACCCACCCCTCCTCACCTGGTAGTCAGCGGAGGCCTCCGTCTCTTGTCCCTCTCCCTGTTTCAGTCCCGTCACCTTGGCCTTCTCATTGGCTCTCTTCCTCAAGCAGTACACCGTTACTATGGCGATGAGGATGCCCACCACACACGCCACCAGCACCACGGTCAGGATAACAAGAGCCGAGTTGTCTGGCTTGCCCGCCGTGACCACCTTGACGGGCTGGAGAGGACGACAGATAAAAATAGAATTTGTTAAAAATTATGTTTGACAAACCATGTGCTGACTACTTTACTGTAGCACCTGCCACTAATTTAACCCATTAGAAACTTAAAAAAAAAAAAAATAGCACACATTTTGCATAGATTCCAACCTAAAATATCCCAATTGTAATCTCCAATAGGTTAAGCATATTGATACTGCCATCATCATATACCTTGGTATTGATGGAGTGTTGAGCACAACAAACTACACTGCACTTGTTTTTGCCGCAGTTGATGAGTCTATTAATTAACAGCTCCCAGTTGAATTCTGTGCTGAGTCAAACCTGACAAATTGAGAATGTGATCAGCCAAAATAGATCGGCAACAGACTAGGCCAACAAAGCCATATCAAGCAATTGCAAGAGGGTAGCAAAAATTCTTGATACTAAAAGAAAGATGAAAAACATAAAGAAAGAAGGATACAAATTAGAAAAGAAAGAAAGAAAACAGACAAAAAGAAAGAAAGAATGAAAGAAAGGAAGAAAGACAGAAAGATAGAAGGAAAGACGGAAGAAAATACTGGAGGAAGAATGAACGATTGGAAAAAGAAAGAAGAAAGAAGAAGAGAGAAAGTAAAAAAGAAACAAACTAAGAAAACTTAGAAAAGGAAGGAAGGAAAAAAAAAAGAAAAGAGCAATAACTTATGTATACAGTCTATGTATACTGGTATGTATAAATGTGTATGTAGAAATGCATGTACAGTCAAACCTGTCTTAGCGGCCACCTCTCTATAGCAGCCAACCTGTCTATAGTGGCCACTGAAATAATTCCCTTGGAAACAAATCATGTGTTAAAGAACCTGTCTATAGCAGCCACCTGTCTATAAAGGCCACATTTTTTGTTTCCCTTGGGTGGCCACTATAGACAGTTTTCACTGTACATGCTTTATTTCAGTTAATGTGATATACATGTACATGCAGTTCTGGCTATTTATTCAAATAGTACTAAGCACCACTGTTTACAACTTTACAGTAGTATGACCTCATTACAAAGAGACACAAGGCCGTGAATGTAATGCAGTGACCCACACATCTATTATAATAACTACCCAACAGTATCAAAAGATATGCACATCCAGAATGACTTTAAACGCCCACTGTCAAGGGTCAACTCAACCACAGAGAGGATGTCAACTAGTCCTGGGATACAGGCACATATTCACAAACATGCATGTTGCAGTGCCATAGTGCACAGATTGTGGGAGACAATCAAATGTTGTATTTTTTCCACGTTGTCATGGCTGTTTCTGTTGCATTATGGGTGCCATTGGTGCACCCTTTTCGTGATTTTAGTCAAAAGAGGGCATTTTTCGTTCTGTCATGACAGTTGGCCTTTAACCAGTTGCTTCTAAGATTGCGTAATTTCCATAGAGTTTATACATGACACATCTGGTGCTTGGATCCAAAAGGTTAACTTCCTGCAGTGAACACTCATTATCACTCCAACGACACCCACAAAATATCACCTCAACGACATCAACACGGCCTTACTTGTATTACATTCAATTATCATATGCCAACAGAGGGGGCGACAAACTGCTTTCAATCTCACCCCAACCAAAACATGCTCCGACATGACTTCACAACAGATGACGACGATCGAGACATGATACGTGTGACGTCCGAATCGCACACGATCTCATCCCTCAACGCCTCCTACTTAATTTAATTTGCGTTGTGTAACTCGCAAACATCAATGTTAATAGAGCTTCAATGGCTAATTAGATTACAGAAAGCTGGGTTAATTACACAGCTTTGCCTGGGAGAATACATCATGTTAATACACTGCCTGGTCACACATTTGATAACTCTTATTGTCCGATTTTCTGATCCTTTTCTTCAAAAGGGTTTGAAGGTACTTTGTTATTCTTTGAATTAACTCTATTTCTTGCCACATTTTAATGGAGAAATTAAGGTTCAATGCAAATCTCTTGTTCAATTTGAGGTTTTGGCACATAGGCACACTTCTTTTATGCCTAATAGAAGGTGTGAAAGACTTGCTGGACCAATAAGTAGGGTATTGTATTGAGTAAATGGATAAGGAAGGATTAATAAATCTCTACTCATTGTCATTAGTGCATTTCTTGATCTGTGCAAATTTGCAAACTACACCAGAGTTAAGGAGAATCTAAAGGTGCATTCACATTACAAATCTTCGCGAAGTTTATCTTCTCGAAGACTTCGCGAAGTTTGACTTGATCGTTCACACTGGGGCAAAACTTTGAGAAGATTTACTTCCCGCGAAACTTCTCGAAGATTTGGAACGCACTGCACATGTGGAAACAACCAAAATGTACGGAGATTTTGCTACAGATTGATCAGGAATTCTGTTTCTGCGATTCTCCAATGTCCTTTACATTTCATTTTTATTTTAAAGAAAGTATACCAAGCTCACACAAAAATTGAATGAGTTTGGACATATGTTGCTGCGTACTAAACGCACGTAAATATCCGAGCTACATGGCATACTCATGTCATAACGTATTCAACTCCATGTTCGTGTACTGTGCGCATTTATGTCCCCACACCGGAAATGTGCTGGGGCTCACGGGATATAACTTCCCGAAGTTTGTGTTCACACTCAAAATGTCGCGGGAAGTTTCTTGATGTTCGGGAAATTTCCTACAAAGTTGTGGGAAGTTTCGCAGGAAGTTTCGCGGGAAGTTTGTGTTCACATTACCAAACTTCGCGAAGTTAATCTTCGGGAAGTGAAACTTCGCGAAGTTTGCTGTAAGTGTGAATGCACCTTAAGGTTCAATTCAGGTTTCTCATTCAATTTGCAGTTTGGGCATAATAGGCACACTTCTTGTATGCATAGAAGGTGTTGTATTGAGAAAGAAGATTAAGAGGGATTAGTAAATCTCTACTCATTGTCATCGGTACATTTAGTGATCTGTGGACACTGGTGAACAAAGCAGGGAAAGAGTTAATCAAATTAACTGTACAGAACTGCTTCCCATCCATGAGCCAGCTAAATGTAAGAATTACCAAGGACATGTGTTATATAGATCAAACCAGTGTAGGAATTAATTTTTTTTTCAAGCTACTTTTTTTTTCTTGGGGCTATTTTAGTTTTGTGGGCATTTTTGAATTA
>JZLH01S0254092.1:23799-43104 GCA_001188425.1 Eucidaris tribuloides | reverse complement strand
TTGAAGTTATTTTCGCTGGTGTCTGTTCAGACCTTCCAAGTTGATGATGAATGAATGGAAGGTTTAGAGATTTAATTCCACAAAAGAGCCAGAGAAAAGACCACAAAAATACAGCACATGTAGCATACATGTAGATGTGGATGATCACAGCGAAACAGTACCAGTGATGAAATCTTTCGGGAGACACCACACTATTTTAGGTCCATTGCGTCTGCCAGATGGAATAAAACTGAGGCAGGCACATCTACCACTGATGACAAATGAACAAAACTAGGTGGAGCGCTGCACGCCATCCACTCACCAACTCTTTGTGTGTATGTGTGTATGTGTGTGTGTGTGTGCGTGTGTGTGTGTGTGTGTGTGTGTGTGTGAGCCACTTACTACCAGCACACCCCTATGAATGAAGCCCTATCTCAATAGCTGCTACAGGTTTTTCCCCCAATAATCCCTCTAGCAATCAGGCCGCCTTTCAACCTCCTTTGATTGACAAGCGAGGCACACGGCAGCCACGTGGCAGATGGGCGGAGCCTATAAGCTTCACACCAACGTCTCCACCTAGCCGGGTCAATTCTATTAAAACACATGCCGTCAAGAATCTCTCTTCTACCGATTTTATTTATAAGCCCCAAGCCTATTTTTTTTCCTGTTCTATTCTCCTGTTCTTTTCATCCAGAGTTTGGATTGTATGTATGTGCATACAGCCAGCTGGCTCACAGTAAAGAGTAGATTGAAAGGAGAAAAAAAAATGACAAAAATAAATACAAGGGCTAAAAAAAAGAGACAGAGTGAAAGAAAGAAGGGAGAATGCGGTCTCGTCGCGTGGCATTCATCGCCGGGAGGTCTACGGAAGCTTTGGGAGCGGTTCTTTGCACCTGGTGATTGGGTTGTGGTGGGGTCACGTCTTTTGTCTAAACGTGGCAGCGTCAATAGTAGTCGATACAGTGAACAACTTCTGTTGGGTTCTCAGTGTGTGTGTGTGTGTGTGTTTACACACTAACATAATACATGTATGTATGAAAATATATATTAGGATTTTAGTGGCTGTTTTATGGTTATTATGAAAGAAAACATGGGTGTAGCTCAACATATTGCACAGATGTAAGAATGACACCAAATACACCAATTCCATCCAAAATGGGTTTGTCTGTTTGCACTCAATGAAGCATATACCCAATCTTTTCAAAACAAATTAATTCTAAAAACAAGTTTTTCTGTTCTTAATTTTAAAAATTTTACTGGTATAAAGGTGCATATTAGACAAGGGCAATATGGCCTTAATATGAGATTCACTAAGTAAGGCTTGAGCATTCAGTTCTGATTTAACTATCAACTCATGCTGATTTATTTTCATGTGCATGTATATTTACCGGCACATTTAATCTGTACTTTTACCGGTAAATACATGTATATTTTGAAATATTCTAATGTTGATTTTTTTTTCTTTAAAATATGAATGAAAAATGTATAAGGCCAGAAAAAAAACATGCTGAGCTGTTTGAAAATGATTTAGGATTAACATTTTTATTTACTGTACTTTGATTCTCTCAAGTTACAGAAGTTTTAGATCCAAATAAGGTAAGAAAGTAATAACATTGTTTTAATAGCAAGGCACTACTTCTGATAATTAAAGAAATAATTAAAAACTGCCTTGCAGAAACCCTAGGTACTATAAAATACCATACGCTTGTTCAATAGCATACTTACAGCGTCAGTTTCCATTTTTCCTGTATTTAGTTTTGTTTGTCAGATAGTTTTGTTTACAGTTTGGGCATAGTAGGGTGGTTACTGTGGCTAACCTTTTTCATGAGATATGTGCATGAAACTTGAATTTATTTTTTATGCGAATGTAGAGACCACCACAAAGATCCCCCCCCCCCAAAAAAAAAGTATATATACTATACATGTATATACTATTGGTACATGTACACTGAACATTTTCAAAATGAAAGTTTGCCCTTAAGCCATTTGCATCATATTGTTAAGCTACCAGCTTTCAACAGAAATGCGTTACTACGTCCGGACGCTTACATCGCAATTAACCTTTGCTCCCATTCTTAGTTTAGTTAGCATAATACCCTACTAACAACACACAATGCTCCATCACTGCCACTGTATACACAAGCCAGTACAAACAAATACAAATGCAATTAGTGGATAATAAGTAATCAATAAAAGTCTGATTTTCAACAATATAAAGACAAGCTGGTTCCAGAGATTTTTTTCTTTGCTGGTATTTGAGAACATGTAGATTGTCTTCTTGAATCATCTTGATATTATGTATACAATGTAAAGTCAAGTTATTCATAAAGCCTTGTACGACAATGGCAAGAAGGATTCAATAAAGATACAATCTCAGTCTCACACCAATTACAGTATAGGGCCTATATGCAGTGTATGACTACGTATATACATCCACATCTATATCAACTCCAACTTGTAACATATTTCTTTAAATTTATGAATTTATGAATTCATGCATACATGTATATTTTCTAAAAAGAGGGTCCCAATTCTGTTTCTGACACATATTCTAATTTTTCGAGATTTCTATGTTTTGAAAAGTGTAACATTTTGAAGTTTTTTTGGGGGGTGGGGAGGGGGGGGAATGGAATGTATAGTTGATTTTGTTTTAATATATCTAATTTAGTTTTACAGGTCTGTAAAAATAATCAAGCCCCCCACCCCTCCCCCCTACCAAAAAAAAAAAAAAACCAAGTAAAATTTTGTTCCTGGTAAATTGAGGATTTATGGTCAGGAATGCATATGTATGATACCAAAAACTGTGTGCATTGGTTTTTTTTTTTGGGGGGGGGGGTGGGCATGAAGTAGGAAGGTGGGCATGGCAGAATCAAGAGCAAGAGGGATAGTTTGATTAAGGTCCTAAGATCTTGGTTATGGGCTCATTTTATACTGGACATGAATAATCAAACCATGAAACATATTTCTGGTGACTATGTTGACTCTTCCAATAATGGTACAGTAAATAAAATTTAGTGATGAATAGACACAAGCTGGTTGCCGATTGTTGCAATACATAACTGCAGCATCACGACTATACTATGATAACCATCACTGTCATCGTCGTCGTCATCATCATCATCATCATCATCCTCATTATCTTCATTATCATCATTCATCACTATAACCACCATCATCACTCCAACATTGTCATTGATATCATCATCTTTATCATCATTCTGTCATCTTCATCATCAGACTCCATCCATCACAGGTCTACATACAGTATTACATGATTGTACACTACACTTTACAATCATTTTCTCTGCACTAAACTACCACTGAAATATTGCACATTATGCACAAGCCTTTGGGAGAAACTCCCCTTAACCTATTGCATCTCAAATTTATAATGGTTTCATACGTTTAACATGAGGCTAACCCAGCTGCAAACAATGGGTTAGTCTGTCGTCAAATACTGTACCAATTCTTTGTGATTCACATGTAAATCTACCGAATCATACATGTATCATCTACCAGGAAACGTTTCAGGATGAGGCGGAAAACATGGATAGACATCTGTACTACTACCAACAATACAACGATCACTGAATGAAAATGGTTAATAAATAACAATACAGCAGTTTGAAAGGCCTGGGGGCATTGAACAGACAGACATGCCATCAGAAACACGCAACACATTGGCAAATCTATAAATAAATCCACATAATATAATACCGATCTGTGACACGTAGCTTATGAGATGTTCAACCTCGTAAACCGTGATCAGAATGGAACATTTGGTTATGAGCTCGTATCATTGTCCAATGCACCGTATGTTTTCTATATCTGTGTGACACCTGGGCCACGTACGATATTCTGAACAGGTTTTCGTCAATGCACAAGCTTCTTACGCCATGCATACCACATTGCAGGCCCATCTGCATGTACATGTATGTACGAGGCATTTAACGCTTACACCAACACATTACATCCAGCAAAGAGTGTGAAGGTAGGAGAGTGACACATATGATCACTGAATACTCACTTATGGATACAGATTTCAAGATATTTTGCCTTGGATGCGATGAAGTACGTTGGGGAGACACAGAGAGACACGGAGAGTAAAAAAAAATCAGGCTCTATTCAAACGGTATATTATAATTGGTGTGTACTGTGCGGTCCATATGTTGGAGCTACGCTTGCGATTCAGGCTGACCTGACCTCACTATGCATTAGTAGCCCTGTTATTTCGTTTCAAGCGGTGCTCCCCCTATACGTGCACAAACATATACAAAAAACCCGCTCACTCACACATGTATACATGCATACACACACACACACACACACACACACACACACACACACACACACACACACACACACACACACACACAACCCCACTCACATCAAAACACACAGCCTGTGTACAGGCAGTAGTAGCAGGCATGGACATGTACATGTACATGTGCATTCAGTCCGGGAATATATCATTAGCATTGTGTCGATCCCACAATGCAACTGGCTGCATGCATTTTGCTCAACGATGCGTCCTAAATTTCGCAATCCCTACCCTCATATTTCTGTGGCCTGTAATCCCTGAAGTACTTTTATTTTCATTATCATTATTCCTTGCGTGAGAACATGTATGGTATAAGTCTTTGTGTGTGTATCAGTGTCAGTATGTATGTGCATCTGTGTATGTGAGTGTGTGTACATGTATGTGTGTGTATCAGTGTAAGTGTGTGTATGTGTATCAGTGTGTGTGTGTCTATGTGTGTATGCGTGTGTGTGTGTGTGTGTCAGTGTGTTTGTGCATGTGTGTATGTATGTATCAGTGTCAGTGTGTGTGTGTGTGTGTGTGTGTGTGTATGTCTGTTTCTGTCTGTCTGTCTGTGTGTATGTATATGTGTGCCAAATTACCACTGAATACATCAGCTTCTTATCGGCATACTTGGTAATCTTGCAACTTTCCTTAATAGGGCATTGTAATTAGAGCTGTAGTATTTCGGTTATTTAAAAAAACGGTTAACCTACCTCAAAAAACGGTCGGTTTTCGGTTAACCCTTTTTTAGTCTTCAGACATTTCTTCCTTATAAGTGTATGTCATTTCACTGTAATTCAGGTATCGGCTTGTTTATTGTTTTTTTTATATGTTTATTTTGGCACATATCCATGTGTTCTTTCATATTTTGGCATATATAAAACATCGAAATACTGAGAATCTTACATCCTTTCTGATAATTATGCAATATTTCAATGTTTTCTGGATGACTTAATCGAAGATTTCTGTTTCAAAATGAACCAAAACGGTTATCCTAAACCTAAAATGAAAATCGGTTTTGATTGGAGACGGTCGGTTACCGGACGGTTAACCTTTTGACTACAGCACTAATTGTAATTACAAACTTTAATGCATGTACTCATATGAATAATGATCCCCTGGGTTTGATAAATCCCCCCCCCCCTCTCCCCCGGTCATCTCTCCATTTCCAAAACTAACTTCTTTCATGATATATAGTTATAATATTCACTTCATTCACATACCTGTTTCTTATAATACTACTACCTGTATACACTGTATCTATCAGTGACCATTAATGGTTGAAGCTGACATCCTGGAAGCTTACAAATGTAAAAAAATTAAAATAAAAAAAATTGTATATCTACATGTATGAATGGCAAGCAACTACGGCATCATGTACCTTAATTCAGAAGCCACACGTTCTGGACCACAGTCGGATGACAATAACCGTCAATGAAATTCACCAGCAGTGAATGCCTGGTGATATATCATCGCTGATAATCACGAGTACAGAGACTCCTCGTAAAATTTTTAATGCACCGGGCAGGGAATCAACAAAATAAAAGAGTGTTTCTGAAACGCTTCTTACGGTCTGCCGTGCGTATTGAAAGCGACAGTTAAAAGCATCTAGGGAAACCAGTACTATGTAAATAGCGGTTACAGTATGTACTATTCAAATACCACGGCTGTGTGTTATTTAATAATAAAACTTATATTTTATTAAAACTGCAGATAATTTAATAGACATTTGCAAATATGAGAATGTATCAACAGAAGCTATTTTTTCAGTGCTAGTATGACATAACCGTCCAAGTTGAGTGGTTTTGTGTAAAACATGTAGTAATGATAATCATAACAAAAAAAAGGAGAAATACATACAAAAAAACTAATTTATATGCCTACAGTCTTCAAATCAAGAATATTTTATCTACATGTACATGTACAATATCAAGGCCTTTAAAATAATGTATGAAGCAATTTTTTACCTCCTTCCCCCCACAACCCCACACTGACCAAATAAATTTACAGCAGTACGACATAAAATATATGATACCTACAGAAAGTGAATAAGTGTAGACATAGCATACAGTTCAGAAAAAAACAGCCTGAAACTTCTTTTGTGTATATATATGCTTATTTTATTGATTATATTTCACATTACCCTGTCTCCTTCTTTATATTCTGAAATCATTTATAATCAAATAGATCTTTAAACCAAGACACACAATATGATGTTCAGAATTATACTACACAAAAAGAACAAAGAGCTAATAAAAGTGATACGCCAATGTTTGAGTGACTAAATAATTAAAAAAGTAAACCTATAAGCAGTGTAACATTTTTGTAAAATATTTGGTAATTTAGGCAAAATAATACAAACTCAGAAATCAAACCTGATTAACACATTTCCCTCAAATCCTATCGAAATCTAATAATTCAAGTAACAACTCTGCATGTGTAATATTTCATATTTCCTTTCTTTTTCTTTCCTTTTTTGAAACAATAGTACTGGCTATATTTAGATAAAGTAAAATGAATCAAAATTCAGAAATCAAAACTGATATATGTTCCTTTTCCCACTCTTAATCTGATTCTATTCTCTTTGTTATTATAATATAGAAAAAAGGGACTTCCGTACCAAAGAAATCACTTGTGTTCTTTACTCTACTCAAGTTTAAGAGCACCCTGTATCAACAGCAACATTTGGTGTGTTCCTTTAAAATATACCAAAAGCTGACACAAAAATATGTATATACCGTAATTCCTCTTTTCATTGCACAATGCATACTTTCTCATTGTGTTGAATCTTGTAACCTTGAGTTAACAAGACACTTCCATTCATACTCTACCATCTGCCACCATTCATTCTTCACATGATATCGTGAAAATAAACAGATATTTTTATGAATAAAAAGGAACAACAGATACTATCTGGAAACATAACCCGCTCAAGATTAATAAAAATATCATTTAAAATAAGAGCAAAACAAACTATCATAATATCATATCATGGTTATAAACTAACTACAGAAGTTTTGATATTAAAGTACAAGGAATGAAAACTGAATCAGTCGTCATTGTTAGATGTGGACAAACTTTAACAACGTCCCTCAACACTGATATTAACCTACATTTAAGTGGAGCAATCTGAGTTTGTACATTCCAATCTACTCCTGGGTGCAACCGTTATGACATACAGGGGTGAATGAACTGATGAAAAAAATGTTTTATTTATGTACTTGTTTGGAAAATGCAGCAAATGTATTGGTCAATGTGGTCGGATCATATAGGGGGTATACATTTAACATACTTTATGAAATGATAATCTTCATATGATTAATATGAACATTCCTGTCATTCAATTATAACATTTCATCAAAAATACAAAGTACCAAATTTAAAGGGAATTTTCCATCATGATTCATGGGTATTTGGTCAATTTTGGAACAATGGTTCACAGGATACCCACCAAAAATAGCTGAATGTGGGACTTTATAACTGATGGGTTTGATATTGAACATGTCTATGTATGCCTGACTCTCTCCTACATACCATGTTCTCCCCAGCCACCTCCTCTGCCCCCATTGCTTAGCATATCCTTGGTATTCCCTCTAACAGGCAAGATTGTTATTCTTGAGTAACTGACAAGCAATAGGGATACATGTAGGTAGCTTTAAGTCATTTGCAACTCAAAACAGGGGCGGGGAACTTTCCATGATGATGATGATGATGATGATGATGATGATAATGATGATGATGATGATGATGATGATGACTTCGTTATGTTGATGGTAATTATTTTCACGTTCTTGGTGGAATTGCCCGTGATCTATGCTCATGTTATGAGTGCTGCTTTACCGCAAATGATAGGCAGGGGCTTGTACAATGTAAATGAGGTTGGTGAAGGGCTTTATTTTCAATCCACATCTCTAGAGTACTGAGCTATATACCTAATGCATATGTGGGTCAACACTTTAACCTTTAAGGTAGACACATAGTCAGGTAGCCATGCTTTTTTCCCCCTAAAATTTATGGTATTGGAATATTTACTCTACATTTCTAAGACAATCAAACCCACTGCATAGATGAACCAATCAGTCCCTATCATAACTCCACAGGAATGAAAGAATCCCAGACGGAAAGGGTTATGATGTTTTCAAATATATGCAAGTAAATATATTTCAAATATATTTCATATATTCTAAATATATTCAGCACAAATATTGGCTAACAAATAAACCATCTGTGAGTGCCCTGCTTTGTCTGTATTCCAAAAACCCATCAGACAAAACAGCGATGAGGCACATATGTCCGTGATATATGCCTGATAACAAAAGGCCAAATATAATCAAATTTGTTTTGGGTAACAGGTGTTAGTAATTGCATGTTGGTCCCATCTCCAACAAAAGGAACACTATATACCACATGAAACTGAATACATTTTGTAAATTGCTCCAATACACTAACGCCCTCCAATAATGTGTACAATTTTGTATTTTCTTTCAAAAAATTGTTTACTTTGTTTAATTAGTAGGAGGAGTGTGAGTCCAAGTGCGTCACGTTGGACAACATGTCATCATGGGACAACATGTCACCTGATGGTGCCGAAACAGGCTGACAAAATGTGCAGCAAAAAACACATACTCATGTCCAAATGACGTAGATTCATCTTATGTCTGATATTATTCCATAGTAGATATCACAACTTTTTTTCTCATAATAAATGCCTGAATCAACTTAATATTTGATTGTGTTTGGTGTAAGCATTCAAAAAGTGTCAAGCATTGTTAATGCAGTAATTAATTTAGAAAAATTAGGACCAATTGAAGTTTGTAATTTCTTTCATCTTGCCCACATGTGACTGTGGGTGGTGATGCTACCATGTAATGATTACATGACTGCTAAAAAATTTATGTAACTTATATACTCATACTTAGTCATATACAATATGTAAAAATATACTACAGTTACAACTATATATGGATGTCATCATTTTGTATTCTTCGCAGCCCTAAAGAGGGCAAGTATGATTGAAAGATGGACATCATAAACATGGTGGAAAATGAGTTGTGCCCTGTGTACAGAGTATTATTAATGCATTGAGGTCTATGTGTGTATACGTACTGTATAAACATAAATTGTGTACATTATACAGACATATACATACATATAAACATATATTTCTCATAGAAATAAAACAAACATTTCTACCACCTACACAAATCATTCTAATGGGCACTGTACCAAACAAAGGAATAAATCACAGTACTAACATCCACTTCAGCAGTACAACAGATGTAAACGATGCTGTTATAGCCAGTAAATCTAGAGAGAGAGAGAGCGGTATAATGCCTGGTCCATATCATCCTGCCTACCAGCAGCTATCAGCTGAGAGCTATCAGCTGAGAGCACTCAATGAGGAGGTCAGGGGAACGAACAAAGAGAACAAAAGACGGAATCACAGAGCCCTTGCCTTGCGTATATGTACAATAAACCATCCCCACTGTGCAACAGTGCACTGCTTGCATTATATGCTATGGGTGGGACTATTGTCCATGGCCTGCATAAATATAGGAGGGCTAAAGATGATGCGTGCGGCCGTGTTTCCCTGAAGCCCGGTGTCTCGCTCCATGTTCCATTTTTCTCACAAATGGAGAAGACGATCACGTTCATTGTATGTCCCGCCACTCAAGAATTGATTTTTTCTTGTATTATTAGTACTGGCCATGACCTGGTGTATGGTTAATTGGGATGAAACAAAACTGGGTTTCAAATCAATATAATTAGACAGCTAATAGAGTTTGATTCTGTTTGCTATAATAGAGATAACCTACTTAAAATTAAATCTGATTGGGTATTGAGTATAGATATGTTCCTCAATGGGATACAAAGTTTCAACCCAATTGCACACACTAATATGGTCTCTCGATATCCTTTAACCCTCCACTTAACCCATTGTTAACGGGAACTGGATGGGCCCTATACAAATTCCATGAAGATTTACAGAATCTCGTAGTCAACGGGTTAAAATCATAGAAGCAGTTCCACAGCATTGTTTGTAATTTTGTAAGTGAGGTATTGAAAGGGTAATTTGTCATCTTTTTACTTGACATGGGATTTGGACGACTAAAATTGGAAGGTTGTGAATTATGTCACAAATCATTTTTTTTCCTGTATAAAAACTAGAAAAATCTTAAGTCTCACAAATATCTATGATAAGTGTATACTTTAATACAGTTATATAATTTTAACAGAAATAAAGTATCTTTGTGATGATTCTTTACCCCCCCCCCCATTAAAATTCAAGGTATGTGACTGTAGTCTTTTGCTTTGTTAGGCTCCTTTCCTTTCTAATTTACATGCTAAAAACATGGGTGGAGGTGATCCTGGTAATATTCTTAAAAATATATTACCATTTTTGTGTATTAGACAATATCAGCAATTTAATCCTCATCATAATTTTCCATACAACTTAATAATATTCATTATACATGTACGTATTTGCACACGCACAAAAAGCAGCACTAATTCATGACCTGCTATCTTTAAATCCAGTTGAATGGTACTGTCACAAGTGTTTTCTAGCTAATCCAACATAAATAGATGTGCAGTGTATAAACATGTATAACGATAACAAGAAAAAAAATGGCATACCGTATATTGGGATTATAAATCAAAAATCCTGATGAGTTACGTGATTGGATGCATGTCTGTGTATATTTCTGTTCTTTGTATATTTCAATCATGCTTCCCCCATAAATTTACCATGTGAGTGAATGATATCAAGGCATACCAATAAATCACAATATCTTGTCACATACATGAATGAAACAGCATTCTTGAATATATAGTTTTGAGATTATTTGACCTACAATGCCATTTTACAATGAAATCAAGCATTTTAGTAGCATTGTAAATAGATTGATTGACGATTGACTCCATGACTACAATGCATGTTGTTCATTTCATGCTGAGGCTAATACCCTTGACCCTTGACCTATCATGATCATACATGACCTCATTGACCTTTGACCTCAGCCCAGGGCTGGTAGACAAACCTTGAGAACACACCTAACTGTTGTCAGTTGGGTAAACACCATTGTGGGTAAATATAGGTATTGTACTTGAGAGAACAAAGACCACAAACAGCCCCCTCGCTTGACTAGCAGAAACTAATATACGTCAGCAAACATATGGGATCCTGAAAGTGCGCAAATAACGTGGGGGAGAAAAGAGGGGGATTACAAAAGCTGAAACAGGTTGTACATATGAAACTGATATCATAATATGAAAGATAGCAATGATGGCCTTATGAAACATGATGATGCCCTATTCATATCACCAATGTTTATTTATGGTTATTAATTACATATATGCCTCTCCCACTTTTAGATACATGTATTGCAACCATTTGTAGAATTATTAATGTGAGAAATGCACAAGTACGTATACAGACATACATGTATGTATGTAAATAAGAATAATAAAGTTCTATACTTCTACTCCATGTAAAAAAAATACATTCATTGGAAACCTAACTATATGTACATATTTCAGATTTCAACAGTTTCTTGTTTCCACATTAATTTTTTTCTTCATTTCACATTCTATTTTTTTTTGGGGGGGGGGAGGGGTCTCCACTGTAACAAATTTAAATGTACATTCACAACATTTAAGGAATATTTTTTTTCTTTGGTGAATTCTTATGACAGAATGTAAATAAAATCTTGATCTCTTTATGTAAATGTACTTTTAATCCATGGTTGTAATATCCAGAAAAGGCCAGCATAGTAGAACAAAGTAGTATAAAACAAGACCGAAACAGCTGTAATGGTGATAATCACTGTAAATTTCACAGGCTCATTAAAAAAAATTGAGGCATTTTGAATAGGTCTCGTTACCATTCGATATTTTAAAAGATAGAGTAAAATAATTACGTACTCGACAAAAGAAGAATTGAATAGATGCTAATTATGACTATTTTCCTAACCCTGGCGATGAGCACTTTAATGAATAGATGAGAAACAGGAAGAGGAAGAAGCAATGCATTAAGGTGTGTATTATGTCTACAGTCAGTAAGGCAGGTGTTCAGAGATGGAAGCTATTGTTACATCATAAATTACGGCAGGATTATGCAAGACGAACCAAATTTACTCCCTAATTATATTATATGACATCATTTCTCTGGTTCTCCCTGTCAAATATCTCTCTTACATGCACAAATTTGATGAAGAGCTATGTGTGCTCCTTTTCTTGTCTATTGTTATAAGATAGTAGCCAAAATTGAATTATAGCTTTCTGTATCTGCAGCTGCTGAAACCAGCTACTTAAAACACAATGACAAATTCTATCTTACATCAAGAAAATTACAACCCTTGCTCTCCCTCCCTTCATATTTCTAAATGCTTTCTTCCAAGATACTGTACACTGTCTGAATATGGATCATTCCATTACATAATTAGGGGTAGTTTTTAAAATAGGGGTTGTGAGGGAAAGATAAAAAAATCAAGGATACCGTCTTGCTATTACATGCTGACAAGATAAGAGACTTTGGACGACATTATTTGACCTTCCTAGGGCGAGTGCTATTAGTCCTTGTTATGGGCAGGGGGTGGAGTGGGGTGGGGGGGATGAATGAAGTATTTAAAATCTAATTTGCGCACATGGCTATAATTTGAAGGATGAGATGTAGACGTTGACACTAACTGTCAAGATCACTTGAAATCATCGGGTGATAATATCAAGAAATTACTCTGATGATACTCTGGTACAGACACCAACCACTTGATAGTATCATCACTATCATCTTAGCATCCACCAAATCGGTAACATATTACCAGAGGTCTGATAGAGACAGGGGGCTGGATCTGGCATGTATGGAGCTGATAAATTAGATTAAGTCACAAAAAATATTAGATTTGATAGGCCGTTGGGCATGACAAATAATTCAATTATTTCAGCAAAATCAGCGAGTATAGGTAGCGGCTGGTACTGGCGTCCTCAATCAAATATATGCTGTTAGAATAATGAACACTGATTACGGAGTAGATCTTCTTCGGGGTTAATTTTGGTTTATTTTCCGTGCAGTGCCTCGTACGGTTTGGCCTGCCTTACGGTATGAGATCGTTCCTCGAAATGACACGACATGACACCACGTCCAATGTATACACTGCAATGTGATGACGCACGATCCCGAAATGTCGCAACAATCACGTTTGTCGTCTCATTCATTACACATTAATGAAGTCGCATACGCCTTCTTACAGCGGTGATGTACCATGTGCGTAAATGCCATAAATTGTCCGTTTCAATCAGTTATATTGCAACATTCGGCTCATTCATAAAGAAATGATTAATCTCTACAAATATGAAACTCTCAATATTAATTCATCACAGTATCAATAGTAATGTGAATGGGTTACTGATGGAGTAGCAGTAATTAAAGTGGGGATCTATCCCCCTTGTATCAAATGAATTCAACCAAATGAATTGCATTCACAGTGTAGATGGACTATATCACTGCATAATAGAGGTAAATAAAAATTTGAAAATGTATGAACATTTAGCTTTCACATCTGTAATACCCACACCTTAATTATACAAATAGAAAACACAAAGGGAGGATACAACTTAACAAATTTATGGTCTTAAAGCAAAATTGCTCAAAGACATGACTGTGCAAAATGTATGGCATATGCACGTACTGTATGTACATGAACAGTATGTAAAGCGTTCTTCACATTTCTTCATTTTTCTTATTTCTTCCAATGTTCTATCTCAGTTTGATAAATCATAACTGCAGCATATTATAACATCAACACTAACCACGAATCTGTAGCTTACAAACCATATTTTCACTTTTTTTTCCCCAAGATGTGCAAAGCTACATGTATCTCTCTTAACACCTCTAGTTCCATTCATTCAAACAGCATGAGAATTGGATGTGATTTATTGACTATAGGATTGATAAGGTTATCCTACTGAAGATGGTGGAGTGATCACTCTGTGGTTCACAGAATGCAGATCACAGGAAGCTCAAACCATTTTCAGAGTTAACTAAGTGTTAAAGACACTGTGGAAGACCCGTTTTAAAAATTGTCAATTTTTGCTATCTGACATATCTGACAGTGTTTGAATAGACAAATAAACACCCTAGAACACAAACGTTCAGACAGTTATGCTGTCACTTGTAAAATATGTACAGATAAAAATTGGCACATTCATTTCATATCAGCCGATAGGAAATTCTGCAACAAAGCAGTCTCGTGGAGAAAAGCTGGAATAGTCTCTCAATGATTTTCACTCTTTTAAAGCACTTAATGATTGTTTTACACTGCAATTTTTTCAGGGCTTCATTTTTAGACCGTATCAAAGACACTTCTAGCATGGGGAATCATGAAGCTCACATTTTTTAAAATGGAAATATTGTTATACAGTGCCTTTAATACATTGAAAGACAAGAAAAAGAAATAGCTAAGACTCTTAACATTCCAGCAGAAAAATACCTAACCCACGATAAACTTGACCTCCAGAGAGTATGAAGGGGCTACGGCAGCTTTTAGGCACACAAATCAGAGGAAAGGTAAATTGTAACGCTCAATGACGTACCAGCCATTCCGGAAGCCCCTCGCTAACTCCGCTCCAATACGCAAATTTGAGTCAACAAACAAGTGACCTGATAACTATTTGCAAAAGACTAACCCACCTTTTTTTTTTAATCTAAAGGACATTTGTCTCTTCAAGTCAAGAACACTTCAGACAAAGTTTCGCATGAATGGAAAAATAAAAATGACGGGCGATTAGCATAATGGATGACCACTTGAAAACAGACAAACCGAATATAAGTACATACACAGGTCATAAGACCCCCCCCCCAAATGCAAACAGGCTGCTTGCACACGTGTAGACCCTACACATATAAGGGTATAACATTCAGATTCTATTATAATGATGTGAGTAAACATGCATTTTTGCCAACGTGGAATTATTTATTGACATTGGCTCTTCAAACAAGTCATTTATCATGTTCAATTATGCACGAATGTCGACTCTTGTCGGCGACGAATGCGTGGTCCGGCAAACACATTCATGTAATGCAGAAGAGAAGAGGATAAAGAAGATTTTCTCCGACATGAAAGTCAATATTAAACTCCGGCAGCGATTTTGAGTGCCATGCTGACAACCGCACTCATGTTCATACCATAACATGACTAGCTTATCTATTTAATGCCACAAAACCACCTTGTCAGGGTTTTTTTTTCGGGGGGGGGGGATTTGAGAAAAACAATTCCAGCAAAACAAAATATTTCTTAAAAGTCCACAGGCTAGTTTCTTAATATATTTGCATTTACAGCCATTTCTTGTTCACAAGCTACATGATAAAATAATATTTATTCACTTTCTTCTTTCAATCGAACTTCAATTATTAGAATTCACTTTACTTCTTGCTTCGCTAGGCAATTCTTCAAGAGGCTTGGTCTGTTGCAAATACCTTCTGTTTTTCATTTGAAAATATAATACCCTATTCAAATATCATCTCATATAATAAATTGTTTTGTCAGTATGGATTACACAAATGCACTAATTTTGATAAAGACGAAATCTTACTTTACTTTGTCAAAATAGTTGATAATTTAAAAATTGTAAACTGCATAAAAATCTGAGATCTATAATAAATGGTCAAAAATCAACAAATTGCACAATGTACACCTAAACGTGTATTGTTCATTACGGTATTTCAATATGACTTCCTTCATTTTATTTCTTCTTTTTTTATGTGTTCCTACCAAATGAGTATTTCTATCGGTATAGATACAATCTTGTAACATTGACTAATTCCATCTTGGTAATCGATTTTAGATCATATTCATATCAACAACCTTCGCACGTCGGCCAGAACGCTGCAAGAGGCAGCTGCAGCCTGACTCCAAAATCATGCAGGCACATATATTATCGTCATCAAACCAAGTGAAAACATTCACCAAAAGATGCAATTGTGTGTGTGTGTGTGTGTGTGTGTGTGTGTGTCTGTGTGTGTCTGTATATCAATGCATAAATGCAAATTTTTGCATGGATAAAATCCAGGCATGTTAACCAGATATTGGATTGTTTTTGTATATTTAGCTGTATAACCTTTCAAAAATATGATTTTCTCTAAAAATTGAAGTGTTATTATGACAAGATCTTTTATAATTCATGGATATTGGGTGGGGGAGGGGTGCGGGGCAAATCTTCTTGACTGTAGATCTATGCAAAATAGAACATTACAAAAGACAAAACAGTGAGTCACAATGCTGTTTACAAATCCAGAGAAATTAAGATGTTTATGATTAATGAAATAGTCTGTTAGTCTGATTGCTTTACAATAAAATACAAAAGTATGCACACCCAGAAAAAAATACTTAGTTAATTTGATAATGTTCATACTGTATATAATTTTACATGCACATATAATTCCAGTTAATGAGCTTTTTGTTCAATTCTCTGGTATACACACCCTAGGTATATGATAACAGCTATTAATCATATATACACTGATATAATACTATGTCATATGTTTACAACCACAGAGCCCATTGTGTCTACAGTTCTTGGGATATTTACTACAGGTGTCTGTATTCTCATCATTGTGCAATGAGAGATGTTAAACGTGATTATGTGAATCGTGCAAATGGTGCTATCTGTAGATTTATTTTACAGTAATATTCATTTAAAGTGCATGATGTATGATGATCTAACTGTGGGTCTGGAAGCAAAAATAAAATGCAACAGACTGGGGTATTATTTCTATTTCTTATTACTGGTACTATAATGTTCAATATCATCATCATTATCAACATTATCATCACCTGCAGCAGCAGCAAGAGCAGCAGCACCATCATCATCATCATCATCATCATCATCATCATCATCACCATCATCATCATTATCATCATCATCATCACTATCATCATTATCATCATTATTATCATCATCATCATCATCACCATCATCATCATCATCACCATCATCAACACCATCATCATCATCATTATTATCACCATCATCATCACCATCATCACCATCATCATCACCATCATCATCATCATTATCATCACCATCATCACCATCATCATCATCATTATCATCATCACCATCACCATCACCATCATCATCATCACCATCATCCTCATCATCACCATCATCATCATTATCATCATCATCATTCATCCTCCTCCTCCTCCTCATCATCATCATCATCATCCTCGTCATTATCATCATCCTCCTCCTCCTCATCATCATCATTATCCTCCTCCTCCTCCTCCTCCTTCTCCTCATCATTATCCTCCTCCTCTTCCTCCTCCTCCTCATCATCATTATCCTCCTCCTCCTCCTCATCATTATCCTCCTCCTCCTCCTCCTCCTCATCATCATCATTATCCTCCTCCTCCTCCTCCTCATCATCATCATCATTAATACACGTACAGCAGAAAATGTGATGATTGAAAGGCAAGATAATCTTGAATACTTATTCTATGATAGACACTGTACTATCAAAATGCTGCCAAAACAAACACAAAATTGAATGAAAGATACAGTGCATTCTCGTTATAAAGAAGTCCTTGGGACCCATGATATTGTTTCTTTATTAACGAAATTTCTTTACATCAGGGTGGCAAAAACGAATACAAAGGAGATCCAAACTATGGGACCACAGATTTTACTTCTTTATAACAAAATTTTGTTATATCAGTGTTCTTTATAACGAGTGTGCACTGTAGTTCATGAGATTATAATTAACAGTGATTAAAATGAACAGCTAAACCAATCAAATGTGATCTATAATGCATCATCAAATGGGCAAGGTCAGAAATAGATACAGAACATCATGAACAAACAAAATACATGTAGAAGGGATGCATGTACACGAAAAGTAAAAGATTAAGTTGTCCTAAATTTAGCTTCACAACAGCATTTCATCATCATTGTGCAATGCTTATCAAGTCAGTGGACGATTGCTATTGCTAAATACAACTGCGACCACAAATGAACAATCTAATTAATAAAATAAATAAATTGAAAAAAGAATATATGACTGAGGGTAAATAAAAAAATACACACTGCTATACAGTACTATCTACAAACCTTTGTCCAAAATCTCAACACCTACCAATATTCTCAGTACTATTTAGGATCCAAGCATATTTAGAACCATTAGAAGATGGTTCCTAGTTTTACAACTTGATTTATGACGATCAATATCCCAAATTTCTCAGCAGGAAAGGATACTCGTCCATATAAATAATGGGGGGGGGGGCAATATACATGTACATGTATCCACAGGGACAATAAATGTATATTGATAATGCCAGGGATTGCGCCAGAAATAAAAACTATAGCAACAAATCAATGAAAGCACTTTTCCAGCAGCAGTACGAGTTTCAAATGTGACAAATCCTACAAGAAAGGAAATCATGGAAGTCAACTACAGTAAAACACACATCCTTATGGTAGTCTTTATGCTTGTTAATAGGACGTCATGCCATACTTATAAACAAGGCTTGTCAGCATCTTACATTGAAGTAAAAAGGATTTATTTGGTACTTAAATGAATATTTGAAATATTCTTCAAACATTTCTTTTACAATTAGCCAAAGCATGCTATAGGCAAATAAAACAATCATTCCCACATTGTATTGATGAAGATATGAATATTCACAACAGCAATGAAGATACTTGTCAATTATATTAACATATACAATTATTTCTTCGGATATACTGATGCATTGTCATAACCGCAAGAAAAGATATGACTATCTGAACTACTATCATTAAAGTCTTTCAGTAGGCCTACATCATATATTTTGAAAGTCCTCCTCTCTGTTTAAGATATATAATCATATTCTTCCTACCTTTTAACAGGCAAGACCGCCTTTTCACCCTCTACACCCGTTTGGCGCCGCGTTGATTGCATTCTTGCTGTCTAAACAAAGCCGACACCGCACTGCTCTGCGTCGACTCTCTCTCCCCCAAAACACGGAGATCACGACATACGCACTACG
>JZLH01S0254092.1:10228-22821 GCA_001188425.1 Eucidaris tribuloides | reverse complement strand
ACGTTGTTGCCACGGCAACGGGTGCCAGATGTTTGGAATCTATGAATTGTGAATACTACTACGAATGCTCAAGTATACTACCAGGTCTCCATTGTGTGGGAAACCCACTTAAGTGGAAGCTGGGAGTGTGTGTGAGTGTGTGTATGTACATGTACATGTATGTGTGTATATGTGTTTGTGTATATGTGTGTGTGGGTTTGTGTGTTGTATGTGTTGTTTGCGTGTTTGTATGTGTTTGTGTATTTGTTTGAGTTTGTGCAAGTTTCTGTGTGTGTGTGTGTGTATGTTTGTGTGTGAATGTGTGTTTGTATGTTTGTGTATGTGTATTTGTATGTGCATGTGTGTTTGTATGTGTATGCATGTTTGTGTGTGTGTTTATGTGAGTTTGTGTGTTTGCGTGTATGTATGTGTGTGTGTGTGTGTGTGTGTATGTGTGTTTGTGTATATGTTTGTATGTATGTGTTGGGGAGTAGTCTCCTTGTACTGTAATATATATACTATATATACTCACTCCTCAGATGTGTACAACCACAGACACACAAACACACACACACACACACACACACAGCAACTCTTACCATCCAAATCATATTAGGCATACATCCACCTTTTCTCCTTGTTAACCCGTCACATCTGATTTCTTCCTCCATGCATTATATTTCTCTTCCTACCACCCTACCAGCTTCTGTCTCCCTCCCCATTATCATGTAAATCACATCAGCTCTGCCTGAGTGCCCTCACCACATGATTTGTAGATTTTTTTTCCTCCCCTCTTTTGATTTTTTTTTTCTCTTTTACTGATTCATATTTGAATGGGGACTGTGTACACAAAATAACACGTGGCAGATATAATTATAGCACAATGTATACTTAGGCAATCCACACACGTCTGTACTCTTCAAGGGACGAGTATGAGTATATCCATATATTTTGTAATTTACTGCATGTATTGTGAGTTCTAACAGTGGAATAAAGATAATATATTGAAAAACTATACTATTAAAACAATACTAGTAAAAACCTGATAATGTAAATGTAATTTAATATAATGTTGATTCATTCCTCAGCAATAGATGGAATCACTGAACCACATATAATGTTTGAAATATATACACTAATATGATGGATAATAATAAGCAATCTAAAGACACAATGTTCTCATCATAAATCTTTTCCAAACGTACCTTTCCATCGCTCATGGCATTACATGTATATACCTTTATTGAATTGGATCTGTAACGTCACATAGTTCATGCAGTATTTCTATTGCTATGTTTTGTCAATATTATAATATACTGTAAATACACAATATCATAACCATTTCTTTCAAAAAGAGGAAAAATTGCATTATACTGATATAACATTGTACTTTTCAAAACCTGCATGCACGTTTGCAAGCTTTAAGTGTACACTGCTCTTCATGCTTTGCATAATTGAAACAGAGGATGGAGAAAAGTAGAAGGGAAGGGGGGGGGGGTCGGGGGGAGCTAATTTTGTGTAATAATTTTGTTTTACATGTAAGTGTATAGATGCATGATTTATGAAGTCTTCCGAAAATATGTTTTTAAAATACCTGTAGGAGGAGTCATAAATTGTCTGAAGTAATACCCATACCTAAGATGTATGCACACATCTGCTTTCATGATACACTCTACAATAGAAACCAAATGTGTAAGTTAGTACAGTGGGTATATTTGGTGTTAGAGACATCACAAAAAATTAGTAAAAATTTAATTTCTTGGGAGACTTGAAGTAATATTTTCCACAAACTATGACACTGTGTTTGCTGTGGTTGTGAATACCAAATTTAAATGATCAATTTATCACACATTCAAAGAACCAGCTCCACACTCACTCACTCAATTATTCACAAAGCACTCAATCACCGAATCAATCAACAATACATTCACTCACTCACTCAGTTAGTCAATCACACAACCCATACTCACCCATCCATCCAATCACTCATTCATTCATTCATTTCATTCATTTTATCCATTCATTCATTCTTTCATTCATTCATTTATTAATTATTTCATTCATTTATTCATTCATTCATTTCATTATTTATTCATTCATTCGTTCGGTTCATTTCATTCATTCATTCATTCATTCATCCACATGCAGATCACACCTCACACTGAACTAGCTTGTAATTCATACTATTAATAACTCACTTACTCACTCAATCACTCACTCACTCACTCAATCACTCACTCACTCACTCAATCACTCACACACTCAATCAATCAATCGATCACTCAAACAATCAATCAATTCATCAATCAATCAATCCACTCATTTCATAAGTTCAATTAATCAGTTGTTAAATCAGCCATTTACACAAATCAACGGATTAAAATGATGGTTGGGACCCTTTCCTAAATCCATTTATCCATTTATCCATTGTCCCAGTCTGAGAAGGGAACATTGAATCCACATGCATCCTCCATGTACACAAATTAATGTTACACCCTAATTTCTAAACCTAAAAAAGTGCCATTTTGTACCAGTGACATATTGTTTTCTTTCATTATGTCTTTTTATTTTCAAAACCATCTTAAACCAATAACTTGATATACCTATGACCTTTGAACTATAGCTAAATTTTGGACATGTGACCTTCAAGCCTTGAGAGACACGATAAAACTCTCTACTGAGAAACTCAAAATTAACAAGAAGCAAAGAGTCAACCCCATTGTCTCCAAGATTCTGCAAATCCCATAGAGTTAACACAGGACACATCTGGTTCCAGTAGACAATGGGTTAATACCGTATCGTGACCAACCCACTGACAAAGGTTGAACAGGAAACACACATGACAGCTCATCCAGAAGACTTCGCCCTCACAAAACTTTATCACAGGAGTACTTGGCTGGCCTCTCACATCCGATATCAATATTTTTCCACAGAACACTGACATTTCTCCTTTTGTCAGGTTTTTTGTATTTTTATATCCTACACAAGCCCCCGGGACGACCATTTGGAAATAACAAGGGGCCAATTTTGCACAATGATGAAAGTCATCCTAGTTTTTTAACCACCACTAATCAATACTCATTCTTACTTCGTTTGCGGCATTCGTAAAACTTGGGCGCACTACTGACCAAGTCTGTGGGCGTCAGATGGATGTGTATCTTGACCCGACACACATATCAAGAAACAAACCGTTCCTGTAACATTTAGAAGACAATGACACGATGACCTCCTTTCCGAAAATCCCTGAAGTTTATTTCTATTTTTGTCAATAAATATATTGCTATCTTGCATTGTGATCCATAGACAAATGCCAAACAAGTTTACTTAGATAAAACCTTCAAACATTTTATCATCAATGTGAAAACTCTAAGCACTGAGGTATTATTCTCTTAACCCTTTGGGGACGACGGGCTTGTACAGAAGCCCAGTACATCTTACACCAAATAAAAATTTTCTTAATTTATACAGGTCATAATATATGTTTAATGGGACAGAGCTGTTTGTAGGCAATATTACCTTAATTTGAGTACAAAGGTTAGCATATTTTCTGGGGTTCTGTGGCAGCCATTTGTCTTTGAATGTGTCATGTGCTGGGCTTCTGTACAAGCCCGTCGTCCCCAAAGGGTTAAGGAAAAAAAGAAAACAGTTTATCTTTCTTTCTGTTTAAGTGCTTTACTGCAATGAGTGCTAAAGGAAATATCATTCAAATTGCATTGATGTACCTAGAATTGTACACGAAAGGTTGGGTGCTGGTTTAAAATTCATGTAAATTCAGGATGTGGAAATTCCTTACAACTATTTTGGAAAAGTGTAATCACAAATTGAATAGCTGTCATGCTTTTTTTTTACTCTTAAAGCACTCACTGAAGTGGTTCTGTTGTGGTACCAAGTTGTACCATCAATTGAGTTTAGTGTTAAAGCACAAACTATTGTTTTGGTTGATCAGGCAATTTTTTTTTTGTCAATCTTCACAAAGTATTCTATTGTCACCCCAGACATCTGAAAACAACATGAAACCTACTGAAAATTGTTTATACTGATAAACTATGTTGCTTAAATTAAAGGAGAGTGTCTAGCGGTACGTACATTACCTATGGAAAATGTTGCCCCCCCCACCCCCCCCCCTACGGACATTTTACATTTTGAATAATTTCTCAAAAATGGGAAAGTGTCAGAGTGAGCAATTGTCAGGGTATTAATATTAGATATAATTATGTAATATACATGTAGGTGCATCTAGAAAACATAATTGCAAATAATTTCAATTTTTACCATTTACCAAAACTATACCTTGCTTTAAATTGCTCTCTTTATTATAGAACCCATTAAGGTGGTTCTGTTGTTGTACAAAGTTGTACATGTACCATCAGTGACAAGTTAACATGTCCACATCTGAAGATGATAAGTAATATGAGCTTGCGGGATGCACAGGGTTACTGAAAGAATAATAGTCAATGAAGGACATCCATCCCATAATTACATCATTACTGATGAGAAGTAAATTCATTTCTCTTAGTGGAATCACCAATGATGCCTTCAGCATCTCGTCTAAGATGCATCGCTATCTTCTTAAGACAGTACAGGGGATTTCCTTGCATCCTCCCCTTTTAGCTTTTCTGTTTCCACCCAAACCCAGATTCCTGCGACCTCGATCCAATGCTATTAAATCCCGCTTTCCAATCCCTCCACCCGTTGCCATGGCGATGCACTCAAAACAACTTCTGAGCAGCAGCAACGAGAAATGCCCGTGCATTAGCATCAGAAGCGACGTCTTGTAGTTGACATTTATGGTGAGATGTCGAGACAATGGGCGGAACGAACGTGAGGATAGCGGATGATAGTAAAAAAAAATTCATACCGCAAAGAAACCGATTTGAAAACGCATCCTGATAATATTATAATGCGTAGGACTCTTCGGGCATTCTTCGGAATTTCTATTTGTGCAGCATTGCAATTCGCTGGCTGACGCTAACAGCGGTTCCTTGTCTGCCTTCAAATGAATAAAAGAAACTGACGCGTCAATTAAAATTTATCTAGTCCCCATTCAAAAGACGTTGGGGGGGAAAAGAAGTAGAGATCAACCTGCCTACAGTGAATGATTGTGGTGGGAAAGTAATAGGCTTGCACTTTCCACGTTCTTATTGCCTTGATGTAATTTATTCTGTTGCGTTTGCTGTGGCAACCAGCATGCCAACCTTTTATGACACATGGTGGCTTTTTCTTTAAGTGGATGCAAGAGCTTGGTACAATCATATCAGCCACACACACGATTGTAAGTGATGAAGGGGACAATCAATGATACAAATAGTGTTTGAGGTACCATTTTGTTTCTCAATTTCAATTTCAACTGGTCAGAAATCATTCATAAGATATGCTTAAATCCAGGGGCTATTAAAATTTGACAAATAATACAGGACACACTGACACACACTGACATATACACACACCCAACACAACATAACATAACACAACACAACTCCTACACACACACACACACACACACACACACACACACACACACAACAAACACAAACACAAACACACACAAACCAAACACACACACACACAAACACAAACAATGATCTGTTTTTTCTTTCTGTCCTTCTACATGTATCCATTCATCTAATGTATCTAATGTTCTATCTTTCTATCTATCTGCCTATCTTTCTATCTATCAACCTATCTATATATTTACCTACATGTACCCATCTATTTATCTATCTGTCTATATTTCTATCTATATACTAACTGGCTTTCTATCTATCTATCCATCTATCCATCAATTTATCAGGTCACCTATTATGTTTTCAAATATATCAAGATAAAATCTGGAGAAACATTAACCTGTTCAGACTGTTTTCACCTCTTTCTTCACTAACTATACCTTTTTAACATATAAATTGAACTCTGATATTTTAACTACCATTACTATAATTCCTTTCAAAGGAAAATCTAAACATGAAATACAGTCTGAAGTGCCCATCCTAAATTGTGATTTCTTTCCCTAAGGCTGCCGCCTTGGACATCTCCACACGAGTACCCTTGACCTACCTAATACCAAGCAATGTTGACAAGGTCCAAAAGAAATCTCCGCTCTCACACAAGCATGACCTCAATACTCGTATAAAAAAAAGTCAATAACTTCAATCAAAATTTTAACAGATATGAATGGTATGCACTACCTGAAACAAGCCCAGTAACTATAAATTGAGAAAACAAAGCACTCTGAAATTAGTGAATGTATATTATTATTAGATTATACGTGTAGTTGGATTGCTTTTGATTTTGATTGACTGTGACAGGTTGTTGTTGTTGCTTTTCTTTCAGCCTTCTTTAGTTTCATTTTGATCATGACAATACTTACTTGCCTGTTGCCAAATTATTTATTTATATAAATCTGTACACATAAAATGATCAAAGAAAACAAAGAGACAAAAGAATCATTTTTTTTCTATGAATTGAGTATCATAATTGCAATACATTTAACTGAATTCCTTCAATGAATCCAAATTAGAAAAAAAATATTAAGAATGAGGCTTTTGGAAAAAATGAGAAGAAAATATAGGGCAGAGGGCATTAACTGGTGCACCTACATTTTGAATGGAAGAAAATGCTGAAAGCTAAACATGTACACACAGTGACCTTTAAAATCAGAGAGAAAAAAATACAGGTCTCAAGGTGATTTATTTCATGATGGAATAATAGATGATGTGTTATGACATGTATTGATAGAGAAAAATAGAATCATAACAATTATATTCTATACAACAAAATAAAAGGTGAGCAACAACAAGTTAAACAGCTAGAACAAAATAATATTGCAACAACAAGTTAAACAGCTAGAACAAAATAATATTAATCAATTCTGTATAATGAAGTTGTATATTTCATCTTATGGGTATATTTTTCGTGATATCTGTAAAAAAGACATTATCCTTTTTACTTTTATTTGAGTGATTCACAACTAGTCGGTTTTTACAGTTGCAGGTTTTATTAAATCACAGATAATCAAAATAGTTGCAAGTAATGAACAATGACTGAGAAAATGAATAATATACTTTTACCTGAGGACTGGATTTTCATTTCATTCAATTCATTTGGAAAAACACTATACACTAGACCAACTCCTAAAACTGGATAAACAAGTGTTGCAGTTTTGTTTTTCTCTTTTAAAGGCATATCACAAAACTAATCAAATTCATAACATCAATCCATCCAGCATATATTGAAGCATCATTACAAATTTAGCTATAAATTTCCAGCAAATACACAATAGCTTAGGTGTAATGCAATAGCTTTTTTATTATACTGCTTTGCTTTTTTAATGACAGAATTTTATATTAGGATATTTAATAGGCAGTAATCGACAGTCAGATTTACATATGAACAGAGCTAAAATTTGGAACAGTTGCAAAGACTCACATGCAATACCATCATGATTTAAGACCTGGAAATTTTTTTCTTGATGTTGGAGTTACTTGCATGTAGCAGGTGTGTGTGTGTGTGTGTGTGTGTGTGTGTGTGTGTGTGTGTGTGTGTGTGTGTGTGTGTGTGTGTGTGTGTGTATCTGTCTGTGTGTATATGTGGGTGTCTGCATGTCTGTGTATGTCTGCCTTTGTGTACATGTATGTATGTGTGTACTTAATCTGTGTTCATATAAATGTATGTGCGTCTATCGGTCTGTGTGTATATGTGTGTGTCCGTCTGCATGTCTCTGTGTGTCTTGTCTGTATGTGTGTGTGTGTACATGTATGTGTGTCTGTGTGTATGTCTGTCTATCTGTCTCTGTAGGGCCTATGTGTGATGTATCTGTTATTTGTGTTCCTGACCAATCAGAATCATGGCAGCTGACTTGGCTCACTATTGATTGCTGAAATCAATTAACTGTACATACACAAAAAATCCATTCCCATGCAAGCTGACCCCACCCCCGACCATTCTCTTTTACTAGATCACAATATTATAGCATGCTATAATATCTTCCTGTTATACCATTTTATATAATAAAACAAGACAACAGATACATAAATTTATATATTGCAATCATAACTTTTGTGTATTAACAATTGGAAAATATTTTGAACATAAGGTACTTGGATTGCACTAATGAATTTTGTAAAATCTGTTTCCATTTATGGACGAAGTTTGGGTGAAATAAAATGAAAAACAACATATTTTTCTGGTCCCTGGATACTATACTTTCATAGCAGTCAATATAAAACAAAAATACAGACATTACTGAAATGGAAGCTATAACCGCTAACATCCATCTTGAAAGAGGTGATAATCTTTCAATTATAAGGAAACAGTTTTAATTGGTTTGTTGGGATGTAGAGAAAATCAGAAAATTTCACAAAACCTCCAGGAGAATCCAGGAGTCTTAAAAGCTCTGATATCACACGAAATTGTGTAGAAATAAATCATAAAATGGAGGTGTTGTGGCTGGGTGGTAGTACGCTCATCTCCCAATCTAAGGGTAGTGGGTTCAAGCCCACCTACTGCCTGACACGAATGCCCTTCAGAAAAGCATTTTATCCACACTGTTGCTCTTTACCCAGGTGTATAAATGGGTACCTGGTAGGATGGGAATGTTTATGCTGGTTGTTTAGCATGTGCTCGCCTGTAAAATGGTGATTGGTTGGAATGCTCCCAAGGGAGTGGAGAGTGAGCACTATAAGTGCTGAATTGAACTGTATCCAGTCCCCGGGGTAATAATAACGTGACTTATGGAATTTTAGCTTTTGGACAGGGAAAACTCATGACCCTGCAATGGTGCCATAAGAATTTAATTTCACTTAGTGTTGCAATGACACAACATTCATTCAATTTTAGTATCATATCCTAATAACATGTAATAATTTTATTATGTTGTGTCATTGTACAACTGTTGCTAAATATATGTGCCTGTATGTATGTTTATATGTTGTAAGTGTATATATATCTTCATGTACCGGTATGTGTCTCTGTATGTTTCTAAGTATCTACATGTATGTTCTGTACAGTATTATGTATTACGTTCTCACTGTATTGTATGTATCGTATTTTGTTATAGTCTGCCACTAGTCCGGAATTGGGACAATGGACTTGGCTTTTATGTATTCTTTTCTTTTGTTTTAATAAAGAAATGATTAAACAACAATGATAGTGTGGTGAATGGCGCACTATAAGAATCCATTATTATTATTATTAACAGTGAGGACAACTGAGAAGACATGGATAAGTCTGGTGGAGGAGGACCTCAGGAGGTTAGGTTTGAGGAGGAGGATGCCCTAAATGGTGTGAGAGTGATTGTTCCAAGAATGGGGTAAATCTGGTCATCTCTATTACGTGGGACAAACCCAGAAATCTACATCAACATCAACTAAAACAATGAACTGTTAACCTGAGAATTTCAGATGGTTTTGTGTAATAACTGCAGGTTTACATTGAATAACTCTATATGCATATCGCAACCGCAAACACCCAACTACCAGCATATTGTTGAACTAATTTATGAATGGCTTGTAGTATTTAACAGGAAACAAATACATAATTCATACACTACATGTTGTTGATATTGTTTTCTTTGTCTACAAATTAATTCTAAATATACAAAGCACTCAATCCAAAAGAACTCTCTAGTAGTCATTCTACATGTACCCTAGGTATGTACAAGTACAAATATAGTGAAATTGACGGGGGCTGTTCGTACCACGTAAAATTCAGTGACTAAACTATCGGATTACTAAACCTACCCACGTCTAAACTTGCACCCATACATGCGTCTCATTTGCAGCAACCAGCAAATCTGTGTTTTAAAAAAAAAAATCTAAGTAGTAATCTGAAATGGAAATCAGTGCGGATGTGGTGTGGGTAAGCACTTCTATGGGTAGTATGTTTCTGAACAAGTGGTTGAACCTTCATAACGTACCCACTTTTTTTGCTTTTGAATAAAGTATGAGTAATGGTGTATGATTAAACACAACAATCTGTACATATGCATATGAGCAATATTCCTTTAATACCTTGTAGCCACAATTATGGTGGTTCATATACATGTATGTGCAGGTACACCATAGCCCTGTTGCATAGAAATTTTATTTGACCCCAGAAAAAACTCTACTATCTACTGAGGAAAAATATGGTGAATGAGATATGTAACTGTACTTCATGACTTTAACAAAATACAAATTGGCAAGTGAAGTTGTTTTTGTGAGGAAATGTTACTTTCATGAAACTTTTTATGCTATAATGTGCTTGATCATTTAGCAAAGAAACTACATTATATTGTGACCAAAAGGATTTAATATCACATTTTGACATCATTTTGCAGACCAATTAACAGTATGATTACTAAAACTAAAAATACACATTATAAATCAATACAACAGTGCTGATTTGTTCTTTTGTTCTTTACTTATACATCTATACTTTATAGGAACTGTCTATGTTTTTTTTTTACACTGCCCCCCCCCCCAAAAAAAAAAATCTTCTGGAAAGTGGAAGAAAAGTAATGATAAGAAATTCTTTACTTAACAACCTCTTGATCGACACCTTCATTGAATACACATACATGTGATCTTTTGAATGCTATCAGATTTGGCCAAATATATCACAAATACAGTGTAAGTTGCTTTTTACCCCATTTTCTTTCACTAGTATAATCCGCACCCTCAAATTTGGGTAAATGTAAAAGGTCAACTGGCTGACCTTTTGAAGTGTTTGCAAATCCACAACTATAGCACACAGGCAAATACACAAACACAAAATACAAATATTATACAATGAAAATTTATCTCTGAAAAAGTTTTTTTTTCAGTCTAGCTAACGGGCTTATCACACAGTCAAAACCTAGTCCTCAAGACCGACAGTTTGACATACATGAACAGGTCCCAAGACTTGACTTTTGGGACCCGACGTACAATCAGTACAATCAAGACCAAGACCAAGATCAAGACAAAAACCTAAAAACCAGGTCCTCAGACCAGTCTATACCACCTAAAGAGTCAAGTGCCCCATGAAATTGCAAGAAACTTTATCTAAACACTATATATTATTAAAAAGTTATCACCATTAACCCATTGACTACGGAACCGGATCTGCCCTGTGTTAACTCTGTGGGATTTTCAGAATCTCAGATGCAACAGGTTGATATAAGCCTATGTTTCAGCACTCACTGATTAGTTTTCATAATCAGGTCGGGGCTTCTCTGCTAATCCCCTGGTGATGTTTTATGGGTTACACAAATATGACAATTTACTGGAGTTATAACAGCATCTCCCAATTATAACACCGCTCTTGACGACATATGCAAAACATTTCCAGCTTATAATTAGCACTTTTGTTGCTCTGGGATGATACACTGGTAAAACAAACACGGTAGCGATACGATCTGTCAAGATTTTTCATCATAAAAGGCCCTCAGAGCAGGATAGAGGTGAAAAAAGAAATTTATTTCTGACACCCTTAATCGATTTATATCATTCATAAAAATGTTATTGTGAAATAAGAGAACAAAACAAAATAACTATGCTAGGTCATTATACATTGTCCAGTTTTGAAAACAAATAGTGATGTTGTTCCTGGCAAATAAAGGGCTTCTACGCCAATTGCTTGTAGTGAGATCCTGTGTGTTAGCAATAATCCAACTTTACTGGTTCTTTACTCAGCCATTAATTGACCTGTTTTGAATCATTACTGTAGAATGATAAAACTCACATACTAGCTATTTTTAATTGTCTGTATTGAAATTACTTCCATATCATATTGAGACAAATATGGTTTCTTTAAAGACACAATTTAACACTGTGGAGATTAATTTTTGAAAATAGCTTAAACTTTGGTATTTGATTTTTTTTCCTCAGGTAGTTAACTGAAAGATTGTTTAAACTGCTTTTACCTGGGAAAAATTCCACATTTTCTAAAATTTTAATTCATGAAATAAAAACATTGTTACTTTTATTCACTTTTCCTCATTTCTAAAAAAAAATAACATTGTGTTTATTTTGTTCATTTTTCTCAATTTTCTATTTCAAAGTTGATTTTTCCATACTACCACAAATTCTCCTCTTTATGTTTCTTCATAAATGCTCTAATCTCTTCCTTTCTTCTTCTGGTGACTGACTTAAAGGTCATTCACCCCAGTACTTACCATACATTTGCTGAACAATCTTAAAGGGCAGTGACATGATTGGAAGATTTATTTTTTTTAAAGGGAGAAGACGCCAGCAACTAACAGGCATAAGTTAAGAAAATATTTGAGTTCTTGCCAACCAATCGGATTGCACGTGCACCGCAGGGAGCTGACCATGCGTGACCAATGAATGCCATGCGACGTGTGCTAGCCGCACCATGGTAATGTATGCACTGTTTGAATTGATAAGCTCCTCCCCCTAAAGCTGTATCTGCAAGTTTTGTCTTAGGGTAAAACTTACATATACGTAAAATAAACACAAATTAACTAATTTATAGGGCCTTGATGAGGGTGAGTATCACACAGTACCCCTTATTTAGGCTGTTTTTATCACCATGTACCATAATTCTCACAATACTCACAATGTCATTTTTATTCTTAACTTATGCCTGTTAGTTGCTGGCACCTTCTCCCTTTAAAGGCACTGTATAACAATGTTTCT
>JZLH01S0254089.1:0-13584 GCA_001188425.1 Eucidaris tribuloides | reverse complement strand
GTTAAAATTCTTGATAGAAGTTTAGGTACCAAGCTTTAGCTCTACCAGATAAAGCAAACTAAATCAAAATTGGTTATGAGAATATGAATGAGAAGAAGGCATTTTTGTGATTTTATTTGCGATTGAATAAATTGCATAAATTTGCATAATGATTAATTTTAAATTGCTGAATTGATTAATTTCAAAATTTTTGTGCTAAGAAGTCTTGAAAGCCCCCACCTAGCCCATCAGACAAACAAACAGAATGAAAATCGGGTCAAGAAACGTGGGGCGGAGAAGAAGCAATTTTTTGTTATTTTGGGAATTAATTTTGCATAAATTATGAATAATTAATTAATGTGAAGTATAATGTTCAAAAATTCTGTGTAGAAGTTTAATGGGCATAACTCAGCCCTACCAAATGAAAGCAATCACAATCAAATCGTTTTGAGAATATGAGAAGGAGAAGAAGCATTTTTTGTGAATTTCGAAAAATTTGCATAAATTTGCATTAAAATTGATTAATTTTAAATTTTGCAAATTGATAATTTCAAATTTGTTTAGAAGTCTTCAAAGCCCCACCTAGCCCTATCAGATCAAACAAACAGAATGGAAATCGCGTCAAGAAAATGTGGGAGAAGAGAGCGAATTTTTGTTATTTTTGGAAAAATTTGCAATGAATTACCGATAATTAATTAATGGAGTATATTCAAAATTCTGTGTAAGAAGGTTTAATGTGCACAACTCAGCCCTACCAAATAAAGCAATCAAAATCAAAATCGGTTGAGAAATGAAGCGAGAAGAAGCATTATTTATTGTGATTTCGCATAAAATTTGCATAAATTAATATTATATATAATGAATTTCATGATTCCTGTGTAGAAGTTTTAAATCCCCACCTAGCCCATATCATATGAAACAATCAGAAATCAAAATCGCGTTGAAGAAAATGCACGAAGAAGAAGCTTTCAAAACTTGTGGACGGCACGGACGGAAAGGACGACGGTCAAATACGGACGACGTACGCACGCCATGGCATAAAGCTCATCGCGGCCTTCGGCCCGGAGTGAGCTAAAAAAACTAGCAGAATGCAGGACCATTCAGTCGGCATTTCATGAATCAGAGATTACGCAAAAATGCTTAAGCTAAAAACAAGAGCACTGGGGGCACACACTCGACTTCAGGCTTTTTAGCAAAAACTCTGAATGGTGCCCATTCAGAGTACTTGCATCAACTGCACATAATTTTACTCCTGGAGACCAATATATAAGTACAAATGGCGGCCATATGAACCATTTGAAAAATTGTCTGACTGCCTTCCCATATCAGATGATTCTGCCAAAGTCAGTTAATATGATGAACATCCAGTTTATTTCATTTAGAAAAAGAGCTTATGTGATGTTTCCCTTATCCCTCTCGCCCTAATATTTTCTCCTCTGGGAACTGAGTGGGATCATCCACATGAACTTCATGACAACTTTATTCTTCAACATATGAGGGTATTAACCCTGTTGCGAAGAGATAAGTACAGTTAACTTGTGTTGTGGTGCCTATGGGAAATATGTGTTTATAGCAAAAATCAAATCGTACCAACACGTTAATATATCAAATACGCCGTGAGTACAATGTAATTGACAAGGTCGACACAGCACCGCCGGAAACAGTGATGCTTATGTTGTAGCTCTGCGATGTGGGCTAAAACAAAATTTACCCCCCCCCCAAAAAAGTAATATTTTCAAAACACCAGCAGTTGTATGAAACAGTTATATTTTGAAAACCATGTTTCCACTTACCTCAGCTAGGGATGTTAATCTTGCTGTTTTGTTCCAAAAATCCTACATAAGACTTTAAATTGCATTGATTCCTGCCAAAAAAATAGAGACATCCAAAACATCAAACAGTAAGAGTTATTATAAGTTACAAGATGTATGTCATATACACTTACTGAAGTACAACGGTTGAGCCCATGCATAAAGAGAAGGCGCCAGCCAACTAATCAAAGTAAGTAAAATATTTGGAGTTCTTGCCCCAACCAATCAGATCACACGTGCCACTGGTCTGAAGCAGACCATGCGTGACCGCAGCATGCCACCCGACGTGTGTTAAGCCGCACCGTGGTAATGTAATGGCACTGTATTGAATTGATAAGCTCCTCCCCCTATATGCTGTTTTCTGGCAAGGTTTTTGTCTCAGGGTAAAACTTACAGAAGACGTAAAATAAAACACAAATAACTAATTTATAGGCCTTGATGAGGTGAGTATTCACACAGCTACCCCTTATTTTAGCTTCTTTATCACCATGTACCATAATTTCTCGACAATACTCAGCAATGTAATTTTATTTTTTCTTAACTTATGCCTGTTTAGTTGCTGGCTCCTTCGCCCTTTAATGTGTTTTGGTATTCCAAATTAAGCTCTTTTCGGTAACATTACTCCGACAAAACACCGGGACGCCCTAATATCTAAAAAGCATGAACAGCCCAGACATCACCATATGCAAAACTAAGTGTAAGGGAGTGCCACAAACAGCATAAGCAGCTGAAATTCTAAGGCATACAGCATGTCTCAAAAAAAATTGTGCAGACAAAAGTGCCCCTCTTTCCTTTGGCAATTAGAAAATACTGTGAGACATATGCTTTTACATCAACATCAAGGGCATATTCTAGGCTTTCAAACGCTGTTGTTTGGTGTTCAGTTGCCTTGTTTTTATCTGGAATATGACAGCCGAAACGGTAAAATCACAATGTCGTTTATTACGAGGGAAGAGAGCTGCATTGCTATCATTTACTGTAGTAAAAGTGCGCATCAATTGTGATTTTTACCATTCAACTGCTTAAATAAAGATATCTCAAAAATAAAGATTGTGTCTTTTATCTAAATCATCTAATATGATAATGGATAGGCAGCTGAAATCATATGCAATGTGGAAGATTAATATAAATAAACACCTCTGCATAGAGACTTGGGGGTTAAAATGCTTGAGTTTTGCGGGGAAAATCTGCACGCGTTAACTCATCGTTTTCAAATGACTTCGTCATCTTTTCAGAAACATCCGTGCATGGGCCGCTTTCCAAAAATGTCCGCATCAGCCGTTAGGCGAAGGTTCCGCGGAGGTTAGCCGTTAAACAATCAGCTGCACTGCCGCTGGTCTTGCGATGTGTAGTCACGGGCACACATCAACCGCGATTTGCAGATTTTGAGCAAAAATTAAACTCACGGGAAAGAACAACATTCTGTAACATGTCATTATTAGTTTTCTTATAAAACAAAAATCATGACGTATGGATCTCAAACTTTCAACACACCATTTGCAAGTACTACACTACCGTTTCGGTACTGATAATGAAGGAAGTAATGGACTTGCAAATCCCTGACACGATCTTTAAAATAAGCACATTGAACAAAACATAGAACATTGAAAGCTTGAGAGCCTCTGCCCCTGATGTTGATGGTAAACATTAATGTCACAGCAGTATTTTGTTAATTTGCAAAGAGTGTGCTTTTGCGACATTTTTTTTTGAGACAGCACTGCTATCCTGTATTATTACAGTTAAGTCATGAAGAATAGCATTTCCTCAATGGTGTATTAACAACTGTGAATTCACCACTAAAAAGCATTGGTGTTGCTAAACTCTTAGTTATCTTTCTTTCTTTATTCAACCCTTTGGATGATGGCTTGTACAGAAGCCCTCTCTCCATTGTACCCTCACAGAGAATGGGTTTCAAACGAAGGCCCATAAAATCTGAGTTCCCTTTTTACTGAACTAATGTTATAGTATTTCACACTATGCCCTGTCTATAAAGTACACATTTGACCGGCATAAATGAAGAATTGTCTCTGAGTGTGGATGTACTGGGCCCTTCTGCTACAAGCTCGTAGTCCCTAAAGCGGTTATTCCTTTTAAATCGTTTTTTTTTTTTTGCAGTGTGAGCTCCTTTTAATCATGCTTTCAATACAATAATGTTTTATTGCCTAATGTTTACGATAATGCTAAATGACAATTTAACAGGGAGGGAGTCGAGGCGACCGTTCCGATGTCAAGATCATGAGGCCGCAGGAAAAATATTGTTCCCATTAGCTTTGTACATGTGACGCGGTGCGGAGGCCAAGGCTGCGCAAAATTTGGCCTTGAGGCCGCGCCTCGACTCCACCCTGCAATTTAACATTTATAGAACATCAAAATACATTGTAGATCCTCTGTCATTGATTGGGAGGACTGTTCGGTCACATGATATTGTAATAAATACCCTATTTCAGCGCAGCGTGCCAATTTGTTATATTTTTGCATGCATCATTGTTCTATTTTCGTCCATTCCACGCTTATGAATGGTACCCTTTCTCTGTGGTCGCAATCCCGCATACCAACTGTGCCTGCAGCCGCCATGCAGTGTGCGCTACACACGTATGTAGTACTTACCACGCTGACTGAACTGGTACGATGACTGTACATACTGTAATGAGTTTTAAAACGTAACGGGAACACAACCCACTGCCCTTTAATACTGATTTGAATGTTGGCAAAATTTAGATTAAAATGAGCGAAACCGCCAGCGACATGCGACTATGACACAGTTACACTTTTTTGACATTGTTGAATTTGTGAATAAGCATAAAGAAAATCAGAATGTGTGTATGGCTTTATTTTTCATACTTTACAATCCTCCAATCAAAATGACAAAGATCGTACTTTAATTGTTGTATAAAACATATAATGGAATGTTTCATCATTCGTTCAAAGCACAACATATTCTTGCATTTGTTGAAAAGATTAAATGTTCTAGTTCATCTCACATTCGCCTCTGTTGATAGCAAGTTTAATCTTTCAACTGTCATTGAAAAATTGTAACCGTTGAAGCTCATAAACATTAATTATTTGTACACTATATTATTACAGGCATGTGTTGTTCTTGTATTAATCTGTACGGATGATTACCACCATTATCTTGCTTATACACAAAATTTCCACTCATTGGTGTGGCATCCTTTCAGTATTACTGAGTAATAGAAACAAGGACCAATTATTATTTCAGTGACTTGTAACTCTGACTCGCCTTGTTTTAAAATCTTGGGACCTTCCTCTCTAACATGAGGTTCAGCTGTGTCATCACCTTACTGTACGGTGTGATTAGTCCCTGGGGAAGGAAAGGTCAGAAAACATTGGTAAAAATCAAGCCACATACAAAAGACACTATTTAACAATGTGAGAGCACCATTTCAAAAAATGTTTGAATGTTATAAATATAACACCATACTGCTAAACGTGGAATATTTTTGAGCTGTGGAAATTTTGTGCATTTCGCTCCGCTGATGATAGCATGCGAAATAAAAAACACAAATGTTTTGTTTTGTTTTTTCTTTTAATTTAATCAATTGATTTTTGTACTCCTCAAACTCAGGTGTCTTTTGTATTTGACAGTGTGACATTGCGTGGTGGCGTTGCAGAGCCAGCTTTGTCCGTTTGTGTCTGTTTGCTCTGTATTTGCTGGTTCTGCGTCAAAATAAAAACATGTGAAATTGTCACAAACTCTGGCTGGAGCGTGAAAAACTAAATTGCCACGAAAGTTTCCACTTTTACAGTATAATATAACATTTAGACAGTTTATTGCTGTCATACAAAATATACATAAGATGAATATCAGCATATAATTCTTGCAGGAGAAAAATCTATGATCAGTAATCTATGGAAAGCTTGGAATTGGTCCCTCATTTAATTTCACTTTTTTTAAAAGATTATAAAATAAATTTCATTTTGAAGTACAATTTTTGGACTTTGAGAAGAAACACATAGAATTATGAATTATGTAGTCAGGAATTTTTGAAACTTGGAACCTTTAATTCAGTGTAAGGTTAGAGTTATATTGTAAATTATGAAATTAAATAGTGTTGGGGGGGGGGGGGGGTCAAGTGCCATGATATCATGTGATTCCTGCGTGCAAACAAGTATTAAGCAGGAACTACATATTTGTGTGAAGACGTGAAAGTATGATTGGAAAGTATTGATTCCAGCTTGGAAATATCGCCCACAGGGTTTCTTTTGTATTTTCCTGTATTTAACAGTTCATAAAGAACACAACAATCAACATTAAATTCGTATGTGAGAATTATTTTAGAATATACAAGCGAAATCTTTGGTGTATTTAATGAAAAAATATCTTTGGGACATTTCTATATTTACAGTATAACACCATTATTTTATGGTTGTACATGAGTAGGTGACGGGAGTACATAACATTTCATACTTACTGAAGATTCAAGTTCTCCTCTCTTTGTAGATGACAAGTTGGTTCGAAGAAGTTCCTGAAAGCAATTTGAAGAAGACAAATGTGTACTAGGCAACTATGGAAATTCAGATATTGTGATCCTAACACTAACTAAACGTGAGTTTACAATAAATTTATATCATATTTAAGGTTTTATTATTACACGAGAAGAAAAATGCCTACTCTTTGAAAAATCATCAAAAAGACATTCTGGCTCATTTGACTGGAAATCCAAATAATTATGAAAAATTTACAGCAAAACATATGTTATAGCAGAAAAATTGGGCTAATTATGTGTGAAAATGTGATTTGCTCTTCAAGCCATGCATGACGTGAGGCATTGCATTAAAGGCAAAATGATCACTTTTTCACTTTGGCCATAAGATGATGACTCCTGTGACGTTTGAAAGTGACATTTTCACAAAGATGTAGTAAATAGTGTAGAATACTCTGCCAATAATGTTGTAAAACTTATGGCGTTAGAAAGTTATCAGTGCGTTTGAAAAAGGGGTGGTTACTTTTCTTTGTTGTGTGTAGTTGCTTTACACAAATTTGATTTTTAGGTATTGGTCACTTTAATTGAATTACATTGTGTATACATTAGTGCAAAAACATGAATTTCTTACACTTACCAGTTTAGCTTGGCATTGTTCCTATAAATGTCTCGGTGAGATTATCAAAATTCGCTGCATGTGCCATTCGAGATATCCTGGTAATGTCTATTAAAACAGAGAGAAGATAAAGAGAGGACACAGTCAGTGACTTCCACCACATGTTTTCTTAGCTTTTTTTTATGTGTATTGCAGGTCCACACTAACTTTTTTTTTCTACTGGTCCGACCTGTTACCTGTCGGGACGAGTAAAGTCAAGTTGTTAATTAATTGTTTACTGGCGGCCGGAACCTAAAATTTACGTGCCCAAAAATAAATAGTACAAAACACATTAAAACTATATTTATTACTTGACTGCCCCCCCCCCCCCCCGCCCCCCCCCCCGGCAATATAGATATAGTATTTGCCAGCTCCTATGATGCTACAAAAACTGCTGCCAAGTACTTGTGTAGTCACTGATTTTATTATGAAAATTATTGTTTAGGACATGATCAAAACTATATTCCTTCCAGATGGGTGAAGTCTTCCGACGTCCCAGGGCTGGGGGGGGGGGGGGGCTTGTATGATCTTGTTCTTTTGTCTAGTTTTTTTGTATGGTCAGCCTGTTTTATGTTGTTTAAATTACGTACATTCCTTTATTGGCTCACTTGTATAACGGATAAGCTCACCAAGATTTATTTTAATCTTTATTTTGATTCCCACTCATTTTACAAATTTTTATCCTTTCTTGTACATTCTGTAATATTACTGTTCCTTTATTTATGTATCGATTTTTGGCTTTGTTTTCTTTTTGTTTAAATTGTATATTGATATTTGATATATGTCATTGTTTGTTATGAACTATCTTAACTTGTTAAATGAGTAAATAAAAACTTGAAAACTTGAAACTTGAAGACAGTTCATGTACTTTTTGTTGTTGTTGTTTTTTTTTTTTGCTGTCGGACATTAATGTCGCTGTAACATTTAGTTACTGTATTATGCAGAAATAAAAGTCGCCAATTTAATTTTGACTCGCGAATATTTATTTTGGCAAATTTTTTAGTTCCGTATTACGAGCCAAAAATAATTGTTAGGAGTTCTAAATTTTTGATCCACGGAAATGAATTTTTGGCTAATATTTCAGTTTCTGTATTATGGCAGAAATTGAAAGTCGGCAATTTAATTTTGACTCGCCGGACATATTAATTTTTTGCAAAATTTTGTTTAATTCCATGTTACGCCAAAAATAATTGTTAGGGTTTATTGTTTCTGGCATAAGACGGAACTAAATATTACCCTAACATCATTCCCGCGGCGTTCGAAAAATAGACTCTTAACAATTATTTTTGACGTAATACGGAACTAAATATCAGCGAAATTAATATCCGCGGATCAAAATCACATTGCCGACTTTTATTTCTGGCATAATACGGAACGAAATATTAGCCAAATTCATTTCCGCGGATCAAAATCATATTGCCGACTTTTATTTCAAAGCATAATACGGAACGAAATATTAGCCAAATTCATTTCCGCGGATCAAAATCATATTGCCGACTTTTATTTCTGGTATAACATATCAATAAGATTTGCCGAATTTGTTGCATCTGCGTACCGCGCGCGCGCGCGGTCATTTAGCAGGACGCGCTGGACTGTCATGCGCGTAGGGAAAATACATTATCAAAACGGGGGTACGCGTTTGGCTGATAACGACGTTGATGCGCATTACCGGCCAAAAGTGATGGCATTCATGATTCAAATGTGCCCTGGCCATGGCGTTTACTAGTTAGATGGCCTAGCCTGGTCCTGGCACTCATTACGCTACACTAGATCACACCTAACCTACAACATAAACATAGGCTACACTGCATACACAATGCATCTCTATTTATGAAATCGTATCGTCCAAGCTTGGCATCAGCTTGCAATGTATTTCGCGACACCCGGTCCCGCATGAAGACGAGTTGAATCGAAATCAAGTCTCACTATCGAAATTACACTTTAACGTAAGTACATTTAACAAAACATTGCTAAAAAATACCTGCTGTGAATATGATATACTTTCGGAAATCTTACAGACTCTATACGTTGCTAAATGTTGGAAAATGGCAGTCAAAACATCGTCAACTTTGGCTGACTTGTTCACCACGACAGCGCGCACATCAGATCACGCCGTCGATGCGTGCACTTTGAAACCAATTTAGTGATCATTGTAAACAAACCAATGATAAAAAATAATTCTAAATAATACAACAATCTTTATTTGTTTTACCTTTCAAATATTAAAAAAATAAATAATTACACAGAACTTGATAAAAACTGAGCGCAACAACTTCCAAAAAATAATAAAATGAAATTAAATTGTGATTTCTTAATGCATTCATTGCGAAGGTATAAATGCGTACATTATTGGCAATACATTATTTAGTGTTTTGTAACCCCACAAAAAGCACTTATTTACATGAAAAAGGCGGGAATTCTATACAGCCACTAGAAAAGAAGAACAAATAGGTCGAAAGATAAAATCTTACTCTTCTATTTGCGATTTCAACTGGTTCATTTCCGGCATAATAAACACTTTTAATCAAGAAACAAGAAGCACCTTGTCATTGTGATTTGACATCTTTGCCCATAGAAATATGTGTTATTTGGGGCTTTTTTATTTTGTGCGAAAACAAAAAAAGGGTGTTTTCAAACCAAAAAGGCGAGAATTCCACAGAAGATTGGATAATAATTGTATGATCAATGGTTTACATGTTTATTCAATATTTATATTCTTTTTCAACTGGTTCAATTCATTGATCTGTTTAAAAGATATGCGTAATTATAAAAGCAGGAATTCGACGTTTTTATAATCCATGTACACAGGTCTATGGAGAAGATTTCACGCGCGCGCGAGGGTAGGCAGACTCGCAAAATACAACACACTTATTGATATGAGACAGTATTTTTGTGGGGCCGCCAAAATTGGTACTTCCCCGTCCCTCCCCTTTCCTTACCCCCCCTCCCCTTCCCTCACCCTTCCCCCTCCCCTTCCCTCACCCCCCCTTCTCCCTCCCCCCCCTTCTCCCTCCCTTTCTCACTGTCTTTCCCCTCGCATGAAAACGACCAACTGGAAAAATGGATCTACCCAAATAATGTCTACAGAAGAATATGTACACGAGTTCTTGGGAAACCATATGACAATTTAGGAATTTTTATGAAATTTGTTACAATAAGTTTCAAACTCATCAACATCCCCTACTTCCTCCTACAGAAGCGCATTTTCCGCGTATCCCCACAACCTGTGGTTGGCTATAATTCATTACAGCGGGTGGGTGGTTTCCCCTACGAGTCCTTGTCAACAGATTCCCACACTGTCTTTTGCGTGTTACAGGACCGCCCACTGCTGAATTTCGATGGTGCTGTTGGAGTTCAAGTACGGTATGTACTCGCACATCCTGAGCACCAACTTCAGACAGTGAAATGGAGGTCAGCGAAAAATGCAGAAAAACTATACTCTCGTCTGTCGCGCTGACTATTTTGCCAACGCCATTTTCGAATGCAATTGTTGTTGTTGTTGGTTTTTTAGGCGCGTCATTCAAGTCTGAATATTTACGCAATTATTACATCTTAAATTTATAATGAAAATGGTCTAGAATCAAATGATGGTTACATTGGAAGGAAAATTGTTGACTTTCTCAATCGATACTAATGCGCGTTCCGGTTTTGAAGTTATTAATTTTCCAAGCGAATATTCAGCAAATTACAATGCCATTGAAATATAATGTAATAGCATCATACAACATAATTTATTAACATAATCCAACCTTTTACAATGCAGTCCTGACTGTGAAACATATATATACAAATAAATGTTGAATTGATATAGGTCAGCTTTTTTTGTAAAGTGGGATCGATCCAATCAAGCTCGTTCAATTGAAGTTGGATCGATTTAAGCATGATCGTTCTTTTACAGTAGGATCGATTTAAGATGCTTGTTGTGTTAAAATTGGATCGATTAAAGTTTAAAAATATCTCGAATCATTTGTGAAATTGACGTGCGTGCGCAAACGTATGGAGCTGCCTGATATTGTGAAAGTGTTTCTATATCACATGAGCATAGTTCAATACTACTGCAAATTACACCCTTACAGGAGCTGAACATGCAAGAATTCAGTCAAATGTATTCATGGTTACTTGCTTTTTAGGGCAAAGGAAAAACACTTTCTACAATATTGATCTCCATGCATTGTGTGTGCAAAAGTTCCTAAAACAGGCGAAATAAAAATGAAGGTGCAAAAAAAAATTTTTTTTTTCTTCTTGCGTTTTCGCTCGCATTTGGCTGGGAAAATTTTGTTTCGGCAGGCAGAAATGTTATCCGTTGGTGTCCGACCCTCTGCCCCTTGCATGTCGCATGCTTTTTGGCCACTTAAAAACAAACAAACAAAATGTTTATTTGGCAGGCAAAATTTGGCCACGGATGAACACCACCCCCCCCCCCCTCCTCCCCCATTGAAACATCCTGGATACGCCATTGTCAGTCAGTGCCACTCCAAATTTCTACCCCTCCCCCGCTGAGCGTGTTTTCGGCGACTGGCGTAACCAGGAAAAATGTTGAACCAAGGTTTTGGCCGCGGAAAAACTTCCCCCCCCCCTTGGAAAAATCCTGCGTACGCCTATGCTTATGGGTGACAAGCACTTTAGGCCTATACCAGTGTTGAATTCATGGTGTTAGTTCAACACCCATTGGTGTTATGTGTTATTATAGCACATTTCGGGGTTTTTTTATCACACGAGGGTGCAGTCCTCTCCTCTCACAACACCAACTGGTGTTGTTTTTTACACTGTAGTTTTTAAAGTGAAGTCGTTCAGGAACTTCGAATAAAACAGCATGCTTAATGATCACACAAGATGACCGTAATTCCGATTAGGTTGCGTCCATTTTCAGCACTGTATGATGCGGCCATCCCCCACTTGTTTCTCTAAGAACTGAAAATAACGAGGATTTTAGTATTTTCTGAACATTTTGCCCCCAACCCCATCCCACATTTTTGTGGTGCAAATAAACACAACAAAAAAGTAACTACCCCCCTTTTCAACATACCATAACTTTTTAACAAAACAAGTTTGTGAAAAATAATTGGCAAGATTGTCCTACACTCATTGACTAACTTCTGTGTGAAAATGTGATTGGTCTGTGGGTCATGCATGAATGAGCATGCATTAAAGGGGAAAATGCCACTTTTCAAAGTCACATGAGTCATCTCTTATGCCAAAATAATGGTAAATAATGACAGTTTTCCCTTTATTTATAAAGTGTGCTCACTCAACCATGTCAGGCCTGGTGGTTACAACCTCTTATGTTCGTACAACACTTTAAGATACATTTTGCTGAAAAAATTCGGATTTAAATTTTTGCAGTAAATTTAATGGATTTTACAATTTCAAAATCGAGAAAGGGTGGACATTTTTAAATTGGGCTCACCGAAGCGTAAAATATGCAAAAAGTGTCAAAGGAGGTATGACAGGATCAAACGATAGATGATTAACCCGTCGGAGACTAAGTACGAGTTAACTCGTGTTGGGGTCAATGGAAAATGCGTGTTATAGAAAAATCAAATTGTCTTCAACGAGTTTACATAAATAGCATTAATCATTCACCAGAAACAGAATTGTCAAAATCCTGCATCAAAAAAAAACCCCAAATGACCCTGCTTGACTTTTGAAAAGTGACTTTTGCCTTTAATATGTGCTCACTCATGCATGACTTGACGGACAATCACATTTTCTCACAGAATTTAGTCAATTAGTGCAGGAACATCCTTGCCAAATTATTGTGCTCAACACCGTTCTTTTTTAAAGTTACAGTATTTTGAAAAAGGGTTAGTTACTTTTTTGTTGTGTTTATTTAATCTCACCATTCTTCCCCGTTTTTTTTTTTTTGGTGGTGGTCTTTTAACTGTGGTCATTGTTTGCCTGTGGCTTTATAAAATAAAAACGCGTCGACCAGTAGGAGGAACTTACATGTACGTCTGTGTTGGGCGCATGTGTTTTCTTTTTCTTCCTTGCAGCTAGGGCTGGCACCCAAAATTTAATTCCCCTGCGACACAACTTTTCCCCTACGCCCCAATAGGCCAATTTTTCCCAACGAAGCTTGGTTTTCCCCCAACAAAAATCCACTTTTCCCCTACGAAGGTAGTTTTTCCCTACAAAAATAACCTTAGTAAATGCAAGAATAGTTTGAGAAAGTTGACATAGTGATCACCTCGATACTGCGGCATGCGCACGTTACGGCTTTCGTAATTATATGATAAAGAGACCAATTTGGACAATGGATTTACCCAATGTCTACAGGCGAATTTGTATGGTACTTCTTCTACATCTTCGAGGATTTAAGAATATTATTTGAAAATTGTGAAAAACCCCTACTTAAAATCATCAAAAATTCTTACTTTCCCCGACGGAAGGTCATTTTCCCCGTAAGAATTCCCTACTCCCTACAGTTAGCTAAAATTACCCAAGGGATTTTACCCTCACGAGTGGCAGAACTGACTTGTGTATAGGGACCACTAGATTTACTGAGTGGTCCGACAAAAAAGTGTAGACAATTTTGGAACAGCGTAACCTTCGGCTTCGGCTGATATATACTGGTAATATTCTTGTATTTATATAAACAAACGTGGTATAAATCATGGTTACTATGTTCTCTGTCACACACGCACGCAATTTGTAAACAAATCACACATGTACTCAGTTTCGTGCCTGGTAAGGA
>JZLH01S0254036.1:0-23765 GCA_001188425.1 Eucidaris tribuloides | reverse complement strand
AAACGCTACCATTTTTCAGTTTGTTGCAGGATTTTTTTTTTGTGGTTTGCAAAACTATTATGTTTGCTTACTATTTTCATTGACGTAGGAATAAAATTTCAAAATTTTCGGCGCGTCGCGCGCAAAATTGACCATGTAGGCTAGCATTTGGGAGCCAAACCGCCGCCAAATTGAATATTGTGTCACTGAAAATGTTTGTACCTTGCCACTGCTTTAAAATCCATTATCCCCTTTTCATTTTTTTTTTGGGGGGGGAGGCAGAACAATTTGTTTTTGGCCCAAGTTTCATTGGCGTGGTGATAATGAATTTGTCGGTGTTTTTTTTTTTGCTGATTTTCTCTTCTATTTTTTCTTCTGTCGAAATATAGTACAGAATATACTACCTATCTTAATCAGAGGACTGTACAGTTTTAAGTTATAAAAATCCCCAAAACATGCACCAAATTGCCACGATTCAACAGCATCAAAAATGCCAAAAAGCTCTCACCGCCCCCCCCCCCGAGGGGGACACCCCTCCCGCACCCTCCCCTCGCTCGTGTCGCTAGCTCCTGTTGAAAATATCTACACCAAATATACACTTATCTAATCCCCCCCCCCCCCCGTAGGACTTTCTAAGTTAATAAAAATCCCCAAAAATGCATCCAAATTGCCCAGATTAACGCATCACAATGCAAAAAGCTCTCACGTGGAGGGCGACACCCCCTCCCACCCCCCCCCCCTCGCCTCGTTCGCTAGCTCCTTCCTACAGCAATATACTACTTCATCTTAATCAGTAGGACTGTTTTAAGTTGATAAAAATCCCCTAAACATGCACCAAATTGCACGATTAACAGCATCAAAATGCAAAGAGCTCGCTAGCTCCTGTCGAAATATCTATAAACTGCCTTATCTTGATTCAGTAGGGCCGTTATTCATGACATCATTGAGTAATTCAGAAATATACACTCCCACTGAAGATTTTACCTAAATTTTCAACTGAAACTGTTATTAATTTGTTGGATAAAATGATCCCAAAGTAAAGCTCAGATTGCAGTGAGCATCAGAGCGCCTGAGCTTCCAGAGCCCGGCGGGCGCCCGGACCCCGGCCACAAGGGACTTTGCGCTTCGCGAACATTTCTCATTATTTTCCAAGTCGCTAATTTGGAACTTGATGTGCCCCCCCCCCCCCCCGGCCATGAAATCTTGGATCCGCCACTGACTTGCAATGTCGGACAAGCTCAGACAAGCTTTCAGGTTGTCAAAAAAAACCTTTGTTTAAAAGGTATGCATAAAATTTGAATATATTGCGAAAACGGCCTATAGGTCCAAAGTGTGCACGTTAAAAGGATAAAATAATGCACCTTCGGCTTCAACATTACATAATTATGTGAAAATACTCACCTTCACGGCCAGCGTGTGGGCCAAGTGGGTAGAGCGTCCGTCTCACGTGCTGAAGGTCGCAGGTTCGAGCCCCAGTACGTTATTTGTACGAGTTATTTATAAATGTTAATTAATAAAGTGTATTATAATGTAAATACTATAAATAGCACTGGAATGAATGTAAATTGCGGTCCACACACAAAAACATAGTTTGCAAGAAAAAGAAGAATACTTTTTTATTTTCTATGGTGCAACTTTGCACCTTCCGGGTGCGACTTTGCACCTTTCGGGTGCTACTTTGCACCTTCCGGGTGCAACTTTGCACCTTTCAGAAAGGTGCAACCTTGCCCCTTCCAGAAAGGTGCAAAGTTGCACTTTTAAAGGTGCTCCCAGTGTGACATTGGTCTGCACCTTTAAAGGTGCAAAGTTGAGCCTATTTTTCTTATTATGTTCGGGAATTCTCCCCGACAAATAACCTAAACAAATACAAGAAATGTCATGTGAGAAAGTTGACCTTTACTGTTTGCGTAATAAAACTAATTCTATGCCTGTGAAGCGATCAACTGGGACAATGGATTTGCCCAAATGATGTCTACAGACGAATATGAAAGGGAGTTCTTTGAAATCGAATGAGGATTGAAGAATATTTTTGAAAATTGACTGAATAAAATTCAGGATACATCAAATCCCCCACCTTTCCCCCTATACGGAAGACCATTTTCCCCTAGGTATTCCCTATTTTAAACTGCATTCATATACTCTTGTTCATTGATTGGTTAAAAGTATGTCACATGAAAAATAAACACACTACCGTGCGAGTCTGTGAGAAAGTACTATTTACGGATCCGTAAATAGTACTTTAAAGCCGTAAATAGTACTTCAAAGCCGTAAATAGTACTTCTGACGTAATATCGGAGCGATCTGATTTGCTCCACGATTTGTTCGATCTGTCGGCATTCAGCCAATCAGAGGGAAGCTCATGCTGGCTTCTGCCAGCAGCGATTATTCACTCGCACAACAAAACCACGAAAAAACTCAGGAAATATTGAGTTTTTATTATGACATATAAACAATGGTGCCATAAATGTAACACTATCGGAAAGGTATGTAATTCCCTGTTGATATTATGCATTTTACTCATTAAATTATGTCCTAGTTTTTCCACAATAAACTTTTGTAATATTCGTCTTGCCGCTCCCTGCGATGTGGCAGGAGCTATATGAACGATTGCGCAGTAGCGAATGTCAAATATCTGGCTCATTTTGTGTCGCCGATAGCTTGACGAACTGGACGCCTAACTTACCATCATCGGCAGATGTTAATAGTTACAAGGATGGGAATAATGAAATTAAATTGTTCGTTATAAATTGACCGAGTGTGAATTCCGGGTTAGCAAAAGATACGCCCGACGCTTTATTATTCCACGAACTTTCGGAACTCTTGCTTTATATGGCTAAAGAACACGACGCTTGATAAGTCATCTTGTGTGGCTACATTGGATATATAGCGCGCATGTCACAGCGAAGAGTTTATTACGCGTGTGACCCGGGTTCGATACCCATGCAACAGTTTTGTTTTTTCCAATTTTTTATTATTTTTTTTTTCATGGTAAATATCTTGTTGGCGGGGAAACGAGAGCACTGTTGCCTGGACCAGGTATAAGGACCAATCGTTAGTCGGTGCTACACTGTAGTAATTGTTAAAACTGCTTGTGGCGGCGGACATGCCGCTCGAAAATCCGCGTGCGTGCGGAGTTTATTTCAAAGAAGCGCTCAGCTATCGGGAAAGGAAATAAGTTAACTCATCATGACTGCCAACTGGCAATAACATTGCACAACAACGTTTCAGAGGAAGAATGGTTATATCAGCTCCAAGTTGAAGTACCATTTAAAGACCTTCTAAAAAATGGCATTATAGGTGTTTGGCATATAACAATCTGAATTTTGTAAAGGAATGGCTAATCATACAACCAAACATCTAAACATGTAAGGGTTCTAAGTTTCCATGCTTGAAAATAATACAACTCGCATTCAAATAAATACAGAGGGTTAAACCACAAGTTAGTACATAAAAAAACCTGACTATTTAACAGAGCTAATGAAAGAGATGAGTCACCAAATAAGAAGTAATGAAGAGTATTATCACTGTAACTAGCGCGTCTAATGTAATTGGACCTTTAATCTTTTTAGTTTGAAAAAAGTGAACTCTGTGTCTAATAAACTTTGTCCTATTGTATCAGCGATGTGGCGCGGTTGATTCGCGCATTTATCGGATATTTCTATGGTTCCACTCAAGAATCTAACATATATACCTGCGCGGGGGCCCCAGAGACGTACTTGGAGGAATGTAAAGCACAATCAATTACAAAAGATTACTTGCTATGATGGTTGGAAAATCAGTGAATTCGGTGGAATACAATCAGTTCTACGTCTTGTAGTCGTGAATGCTGGATCATTCCACGCACGCACTAAAAGCAGGAAAGTGCATGAATGCGAATGACCGGAGTTTGTGCGTGTTATATAGAGTGACTACTAGGTAAAAGCGTAAGTTAGAATCTAGTTAACTGCCGCAGTTAACGTTTAACGTTAAACTTTAAATTGGCATGCCATACCATTTATTAGAAAATCCTGTTTAACCAATCAATAAACAATGCAATATATGGAGATGTAGTTTTATACAAACAAATATGTAGAGCCTTCGATTCGAGGCTCTAGTTAAAACTATGGGTCGCCTCGGTGACGCCAGGTAGTAACTGTTTTGCGGCGGGGCTGCCATGGCCGGTATCTAAGGAGTTATGGCGCCCCGGGGCTAAACAGATGGTTAATTGCGCCCCCCCCCCCGCACCAGTGGCGGGATCTACGGGGTTAGGGTGATTCCCGCTCTTGCGGCTGTCAATGAAAATTGATGTGGGCATATAGAAAAATAAAAAAGGAAGACCATGTTTTAAAAAGGCATTGGAAGAGCGTTCTACAACCACCGTTAAATTTTTAGCATAAAAATGCTATCAAAACAAGCTACAATTTTTAAATTTGTGGTATTGGCAGTTAACCCTTGGCGCGCCGAAAATGTGCTGACTTTTTTTCACATTTTGCCCCCCCCCCATCTGAAAAGTGATCGATGCCCTGGGTCCGAATTCCTCCTCTAGCGAAAAGCCAGATCTGTGCCTCTGTCCCCACCCCCCCGCGCTCAAACTATTGATGTAACTATAAAATGTAAAGGAAAGTCGATCAGCGGAATAGATTTGCCTTCTGCAAAATTATGCGAGGGAGGCGGAGCGACCGAGCTTTAAAAAATGTAATTGAATGGCTTCACGCCTATAAAAGCACGAATTGTGCTAGCACACTTATCAACCTGTGGACTAGGGAGGGAGGGCTCAAATAAATTCACTATAAGGGTTCATAATGTTCTTCTTTTTTTTTCATCTTTCTCTTTCTACCGATTTTTTTTTTTTTTCAGTTTTATTGCGCCCCTTGTCAAAAGTGGCGCCCGGGCACGTGGCCCCTCATGCCCACCCCCCCCCCTAGATACGCCGAGCTGGGAGCCTGCGCTCACTCAACAGCTATTGCATCACCTTCGGGCCAATAGTTTAACTGAGAGCGCTCATGCGCCGTAACATTATTTGTATATTATAAACTGCATCATTATATTCTTGTCATTTGATTGGTTAAAAGTATGTCGACATGAATGAAAATAACACACTACGGTGACACACGAGTCCTAGTAGAGAAGAAAGTACTATTTCGGAATCCGTGAATAAGTATACTTCAGAAGCCGTAAATAGTACTTCAAAGCCGTAAATAGACTTCTGAATAATATTTCGGAGCGATCTGATTGATCGACTCACGATTTTGATTCTGGATCTGATCGACATTTGCCAATCAGAGGGGAAGCTCATGTCTGGCTTCTGCGCCAGCAGCGATTATTCACTCGCAGCAAAACACTCACGAAAAACTTCAGGAAATATGAGTTTTTTAATTATGACATTTAAGAGAACACACAGTACGCCGTGAGGCGTGATGCTTAGAAAAATCTTTTCATCAAAATTTCACATTTCATTGGTTTACAGGTGAGAGTAAATTAGCATTTGCATTATGAATGTGGGACTAATCATTCACTTCAATATGCCAAATAAAAAGACTGAGGAATTGGCAGTTGAGGTACCCGTCGGAGTAACTCCGGTGCTGCAGTGATGTATGGCACAATTACCTTAGTCCCACTATTGATATCTGTGTTAGTACTTTGTCAGTAGTGCGGGATTGTGTAAAACAGATATGTCCAAAAACGAAGTGTTCTGTTGTTTTCAACTACTCTCTTCGCTGTACTTGCTATGACACATTTTTAGAATACCTATACTGTCACAAAGGTTTGAAAGCAAGTTGATGTTAAAAATGTTGTGTTCTGCAAGTAATCAACCAGTACTGTGTATTCTCTTTAAACAATGGTGCCATAAATGTAACACTATCGGAAAGGTATGTAATTCCCTGTTGATAATATGCATTTTACTCATTAAATTATGTCCTAGTTTTTCCACAATAAACTTTTATAATATTCGTCTTGCCGCTCCCTGCGCTGTGGCAGGAGCTATACAGCTATGCTACACATGAACGATTGCATAGAAGCAAATGTCAAATATCTGGCTCATTTCGTGTCGCCGATAGCTTGACGAACTGGACGTCTAACTTACCATCAGCGGCAGATGTTAGTTACATGGATGGGAATAATGAAATTAAATTGTTCGCTATAAATTGACCGAGTGTGAATTCCAGGTTAGCAACACATACGCCCGACGCTTTATTATTTCACGAACTTTCGGAACTCTTGCTTTATATAGCTACAGAACACGACGCTTGCCAAGTTCTCTTGTGCGGCTACATTGGTTAGCGCGCATGTCACAGCGAAGAGTTTATTGCGCTTGTGACTCGGGTTCGATACCCACGCTACAGTTTTGTTTTTACAATTTTTTTTTCATTAACGTCTTGGGGGGAAACAAGTACTGTTCTGTACGGTTAGCAACGTTAGTCGTTACTTACATGCAGTAAATTGTTAATAGTGACCATAACATAAGTTGATCTATTTAACACCGAGTTAACGTTAACGTTAAAGTTTAAATTGCATACATTTATTGAAATCTTTTAACCAATCAATAAACAATGAATATATGAATGTAGTTTATAAAACAAATATGTACGGCCTTCATTCGAGGCTCTAGTTTATAACTATGGTCCCTCGGTGACTGCAGTAGTACTATTTTGCTTCGGGGCTGCAAAATAGTACTATTGCAATTACCTCGGGCCTATAGTTTTAACTAGAGCCGCTCATGGCCGTACATATTTGTATACAACCTACGGTTGGCTAAAATACGCTACGGTAGGGGTTTTCCCCTACGAGTCGCAGCCTTGGTCATCGCAGAGAAATGAAGAAAAAAATCACTATCAAGTAGGAGTGGCAGACATTGTTCGAGATGCAGGGTATCGAAATTTGACTGGAAAACAAACTTAGGGAAAAAAATTAAAAAATAAAAAAAACCACGTAATTTCATATTAACCAAATTAGTCCCGCACAAATAATTTAACTGCCTGTATATTGCCATCGCCAAACGATTAACGTTAGTTTCATGAGCCTCCCCCGTATCATTATGCCTGAACAGTATTATTACAGGTGAAAAGAAGCAATTTACAATGTAGCAAATACAAATTGCACCAGCAATTGCGCACAAATCCATCGACTTGTATAGGATCTGCTGGATGATAAGATACCTAAAAAAAGAGGATTCGAAGGGATCGGGGCACTATAATTACAGGCATAAATCTCCATTCAACAGGATATGTGAAATGGTATTATTCACGAAATTCATCGAGCTTTTTAACGATACAAGTTACTATTATGTTTATTATTTTCATCTAAACAAATGGAAGCACACGTACATACATTCATGCTCATAATTATGGAATACTTAAAAAACATTTTAGAAGTTGCCATTTTTCCGTGAACGGTACGTCTGGGATTAATATTTGTTCACCCCAGGTGAAACAATTATAACCTAAGTATTTTAGGAATTTTGGGCATTTTGTAGCGTCCGACTAGACACTAAAACCTGTGTTTATAAATGGCGGTGTTGTTGTTGTTGAGTCACGTGGTGGTTACGCGCGTTATTAGTAACAGACACTATTCTGATGTTAATTTAGTGATAAATGACATTAAATCAAAATTTATCAGTTTTCTGTGTTGGTTTTTTAATTACTTTAATTTAATACTTTTTCATGATTTTTTGTGGATTTTGAAAAAAAATAAATATATAACTGTAATTGCGCTCAAACGTATTTTAGTTTTTAGTTTAGTCATCTCATGAAATCCAAAAATTGCTTCACATACTGCGTTTTTGTGAAATAAACACTTGTCTTGAAAATATTGGACGATATAGGAGAGAGAACATAAGTATCAACAAAATATTCCATAATTATGAGCAGGAGTGTACCATAAGATAGCATTATATAGTATTAGCATTAATTCGGACGTTTGTCAGATTATTATTGTTTATTAGTATGCAATGTTTCAATGCAATATTACACAGGACCTCGATGTAAAACAGCTTTGCTGATTTTGCTATCCTGTTAAAATAGGTTCAAATAAATATTTAAAAAATCTCCTGATACATGTATATCTTATTGCTTTCCCTTCTCAATATTTTCTTTAGTCCTTTGTCTTCTCTTTCCCCCTTTGTTCTTGTCACAGGCTAATCATACATGACCCATCCATCTGAACCCACTTCTCTTGACCATTCTACCACAGTTTCTTCCAGACCCAACTGTCCATGAAAGAATTTTTTTATTGATTGATTTTTTAAAGAGGGCTTGTGCATGTATTTCGGACGTAGTAGGATTATGATCCGACGTACCATTTGAATGAAATTACGGTTTGCTTCATGTGATATATACCAGACCAGAATGGGCCTACCATCACATTAAAATCATGTTTCTTGAACTAGATATTTTATATACATGTACATCATTCATCATTGGATGACTGTTGTATCCATGTCGACCTGAAAAGATATCGAAATGTCATAAGCATTCTTTTTTGTGGGGGTGGAGGAAGGGACTTTGTAGAGCGCATGTACGTACCTGATGTGTAATTAACATTCATAATTTACCCGCTTAATTAAACATTGTTTGTTTGTTTTCTTAATAGCCGCAGATTTTATACAATATTACACCACTTTGATGATGAACATGATCTTGCATTCATGGCTTATTATACGGTTGAAGTTCATCGTTATAGTTTATACATACATGTAATTATAATCGAGTTGTGTATACATGCCATGCACGTTTGGATAGTTTTTGTATCTGGAGAGACGGACGACTTAATAACCCATTAACAGCCTTTGACTTTAAAAAAAAGGCACCCATATTATACTACCACTATATACTATACTACTTTTCTAGGGTAATTTCTTCCGAGATTATTCCCCGGACAGTGGTTAAATCGATCAACATCATTCCATAATTCCAAGTTTGTGCGATTGTCGTCGGCGGTCATCCGAACCGTTGTATCGCGATACGACAGTGCGGAACTCATTCAGAGAAAATCGACTTCAAATACTATAATTGCACTTTTTGTCCCAAGCATTACAAGATGTTCATTGCTAGACAATATAACATGTGTAGGAAAGACCAAGACAATTGCTTAACATTGATATCTTTATTTTTACACAGACAAAGAATCAGAGAAAATATCTTAAAAGAGCTACATGCTTGTAATTTCGGTTTTGAGCGGTTTAGATTTTCCCTGTACTAAAACGCCATAGGGAGTTCGAACAACGCTGACCGATTTAAATACGCGCTATCAAGCAACCGTCGTATCTCTCTTTCACGTGCAAAGTCAATGCAGCGCGTATGCTGACCGCGTATTTGCTTATTAAGCGCGCGCAGTTGTTGTTTGCTGTGCTGCAGCACACGTTTCCAATGGGATTTGCGCATTTTATCAAAAATTTATATGGCATCGCCTTTAAAATCCCCACATACAATGTATCTCAAAAAATAAAATAAATTGCTGCCTAAAAATTTAACCATGTATAGAGTAGGACTTGTACTTTCATTTTCTGCAAAAATCTCAATATTGATATTTTGACCAAAATCGACTGATACGACGGTTCGGATGAACGCCGAGATTGAGGTGGGTAATGTCAATACTGTAGGGATGGGGGTCAATTGAGTTTTTAAAGGACTAGAAACTACAATTAGGAAACGTGACCCAATTTGGACCCCAATTTTCGTCCCGGTCTGTGACACTCTTCGCGTCACGTACAGGTTCACACCAAAGTAAGGCATCTTCTTGTCTCCGAGTCTCCTGATCACGCGTCTACGTGTTTGATGTGTGGTTAACATGCCCGTTTCTGACGTCGTGGCTCAGTTGATAAGGCTTCGTTTTCTCGACCTGGAGGTCCGTGGTTCGAATCCGCATCGGGCCATGGTGGTTGTGTCCTTGGGTAGGGCACTTTATCCCCATTACCTCGTCCCTCGGATAGGACGTAAAGCCGGAGGTCCCGTGTTGAGACAGAAAAACCTCAGCAAGTAAAAGAGCCCACGCACTTCATCGAAAAGAGAAGTGTGAAAACCCGGTGTTGTATGTGGTCACATATCCATATGCAAAAACTACCCGGGACTGGATGCCCGAGGGTAACAGTGCTTAAGTTCGCCTTTCTAGTCCCTGTCATCCGAAATAATGACAAAGCAATAATTATAATAACTAAAACACGTACGTGCAAAGAACATTAACATGTGTTTTTCCAATTCCACTAACGTTCAGAAATCGTATGACTGCAGTATTTCCGTGACTATGTTTCTTTTTAACTTCATCTGTACAATTCTAATTCCTACATTTTCTTGGAAAACTAAGGAGTAACCCGTTTTCAAAAGAACTTCTCCAAATCGCAGTAGAAATACGTGCGTGTGCATACGAGAGGGAATAAAAGTGCAAATGCTATATCAGCAAGAAAACATAATACTCCGATCTGAAATTTACGGAATACGAGTTATCCCATTATTTGTAGAAATTGTTCCGGATTGTTCCAAATGAATGTCACTTGTTTTTAGAGAGTAATGATATTAAGTACCGCAATATATATGTAATGCCGTTTTTGTTTGTGATTTTATGATGTACATGTAATTTCACACACGTTTGGAAACTGCCGCCAAGATGTGAAATAAAAGAACTGCATTGAACTGAACCGAGATTCGGGGTTATTTTTTTCTTCGGATGTTTCATTCTAATTCATGGGTATAGGCCTCCACTTGAATATGCTGAACTGGATAAAATCACTCGAAAAAGAGGGTAATGACAGAAAGATAATTTATTCTACATATGTTACAAGGACAGCACGAAATTGTACTACAGTCTGTCTAAAAAGATGGTCCAAGAGAAAATTGTTTTTTTTTTATTATACGAAAATCATATACCTGTACAACCTAGTTATGTTAGGTATTGTCATAAAGCTAAAAGACCATACATTCCAATTCAATTTATTTCATTTAATTTGGTTGTGTCAATCCTGAGATAAATTAAATTTTCTGCAATGACGCAAATTCGCGCTTGTCCCTTGCTATATTTGTACATGCAGGTTCTGCATATTGTTTACCATAGAAAACCACTGAGAGTGTGAAAACTAGTGTAATCGTTCCATTTAGCTGAAGGAACAGATTTTTCAGGTTGTACAATTCTGATTTCCTATTACTTGTAGTTCAAAGGGGGTACATAACTTTGACAAAAGGCCTAAAATGAATGAGATGTGCAGAGATGATGTCAGTGTGAATGTAGTCTGGTAAACAGAAGACATGAACATGTGTAATATCATTTCAATGTCGAGTAAAGGTAATTTGTATTTATTTATTTTTGTATTTACTAGATAATCATTAACAAACATATTGAAAGACAAAATGCATTAGTTATTTGTCTTATTATTGATTTTTGTAATTCAGTTTCTATGAATTCTATGAGAAAATTTATTCGGCTTTAATATGACAACAAATACACATACCTTTTGAAAAATTTACATACCTTAAATATTTTTTCTCCCGATTGGACCATTTTTTTTTTTACACATTCTGTACATACAGGTGTGAGTTTTTAAGCACTCTAGACAAGTGACGACACATTGAACACCATACTGTTGTAATAACCAAAGTTTATGTGTAACATCATTAAATACAAACTGTTGAGAACAAATTCTTGTAACATTTACACTGCAATTTCCTCAAACTAGGTGTGAGATTCCGAAAAGTTCTGTCGTTTATCAATATTTTTGACAAAATGAGTATGAAACGGACTCAATATCACTTGAGCATAATAGAGTCAATTAGTTTAAAGTCATTTTGTAAACTGCAAAATAAAAAAAAGACAGGAATTAATATGAATTCTGATTGACTAATGCATGTCTATGCCACCTTTGAATTTTGGGGAAATTTGCTTTAGAAACAATTTACACCTGTTTTATGTTCAACTGATATAGCTTAAATAATTCTGATTAACATTCTTCAATTCTCCGCCTTATGGCCAACATATAACTTGAAGATTAAACTAACGTAGTTGGTGTGTATGATTGCCCAAAGACATACACTATTCCATTTATCAAAATTCATGTAGTATCAACTACACTTATTTTCTGTGCTCAGTTAACACTGCAACCTATAATACTGAATGTGGAGGCATCTCTCTTACAGACTGGACTATTCGAAAATAAATAGGACAAATACAACTTTAAAACATAATAATAAAACAATCGACTGTGTGTGAAACATATACAATTTTCATTAAATTAAAACTCAATTGTGATAGAATCGGACCAAACCTACTGAACAAAATAATAATATCATTCAATAAAGTTTAACAATGGCTTCAGATTTCAAAAATTTGAAATCATTGTCAAATTCATAACATTTTTTGAACAATTTTTTGAAACAAAATGCATGAACAATGCATTAGATGTCTGGTGAGTACAACATCTTAACAGGTTTCTTTGTAGTAGCAACAAAACGTGAATTGTTAGCTGCGACCGCCAACTTACATTGATATCTATTACAAGAAGGAATAATTCTAAAATGTTTACTCCTTAGATTATCCATGAAGAAATTTAAACGATATTTAAAATCAAACAATATGACAGTCATGGGTACACCCTAATAATATATTTTACAGTCTGTGTTCACTTCATTTAACCTTTCCTTATATATAAAGACATTGCATTAACAACGAAATCTACATACAATGCCCATCATTCTGTGGACATAGACATTTGTTTTGAATTTGATTAAAATCTGTTAATGCAACACAATTTTAAACCAACTGACCTTTTACTTTTGACCTTAAAGCTCATACTTATTTACTCCTTTCTTCACTATACATATTTCAATATTTACTTTGGTAGAAATCCATCTAACATATGATGTGGAAATCAAACGTCAGAAAGATTTGAAACCAAGAACCGTAGTTATTTAAAAAACAAATCAAAGCAAAATTCCAAGATGTGATAACAGAAGCATTAAAATAAAATTAACAAGTGCTGAGATGCATCAAATACTTGAGTCAAACTTTCAAACGAAAAAGTAGATACCCATTAATTTGAACATATGAATCTACAGTTAGCTTTATAAAAATGGTTCATCAGGACAATTTGTTTTCACACAGGAGACAATGCAAGCAGTATCCAAGGCTTTCCTTCATTATAGCCCAAGTTATTGTTTGGGTCGATCAGACAACTTTTTCGTCAGTTTTTCACAGAGTATTCTATTGTCACTCCAGACATCAGAAAATAAATCAATCCTACTGAAAATCATATATTAGTGACAATGTATGATGTTTAAATTAGGGGAGAACATGCAGTGGTATGTATGACTTATGGGTAGTGTCCCAAATGTTCTACATTTTGAGCAATTTCTAAAAAAAAATGGGATAGTTTCAGAGTGGGCAATTTTCAGGGCGTTGATAGATCATACAGGTGTATCTAAAAACATAATTGCAAAGAATTTGCTTTTTCACCATTTACCAAAACTATACTTGGGCTTTAAGGCCAAATTGTGGTGGCCTTGGCCTCAGCCTTGGTCCAAGGCACGTGTAGAACCCTGTGGGAAGGTACCGTTTTGTGGTGGCATTGGTCTTGGAACCTGTGGCCTCGAATGCAACACTAATACAAATAGATTTCTGCCATATTGTCACATTTTCAAACATTCATTTTGTACATTTTGACAAGAAGTTTGATCAGGAAGGCAATTCTGTGTGAATGTTTATTTTTAGATTAGTCACTTCTAGATGGGTAGAGCTCAACTCTGTGCAATAAGGACCAGACCATTTTGAAACTTTCATGACTGAGCAGGTCATCATGACTCAAACTGTAACACATTTTAACCAAGGTACTGAAATGCTTAAATCTCAACATATTGGATCACACAAGAACAAAGCTCTCATAAAAATGAAACAATTAAAAAACAAGAGCCCCGGGGGGGCACGACGCTCACCTGAGTTCTCGCAAACTCTCTATGGTACCATAGAAAAAACATCAGCTATATGTATAGTTTTGGCGCTTGAACCCTGATATCTAGGCACCCACATAGCCAAATGCACCAGTTGGGACAACTTTGCATCCCTTGCCATACAGTTTAGCTGATTTTTCCAAGTTTAATTAAATTCTGACATCCATTTTTATAAAAACAAGGCACGCCCTAGTATCTTAATATTTGACCTTTGACCTACTTATGTGACCTTGACCCCAATTTAACATTGAGGTTACTATACATGTAGCATTTACCATCCAAGTTAGTCACAAATGGGCCAATAACAAACCAAAGAAACATTTAACATCATTTGACCTTTGACCTACATATGTGACCTTTGACCCCGAATTACATTGAGGTCCCTGTTACGTATCTACCACCCAAGTTTGGTTACAAATGGGCTTGTGGTTAGAAGTTACCTATTTTGGGCCCTTATGGGCCCTGTCCCCTGGGCCCCCAGGGGGCCTGGTGTACCATTCCAGGAACCCTGTATCCCTCCCCCTGAGGATCATTCCACCAAGTTTGGTCTAATCCTTGATGTGAATGTGAATTATTCCCATAGGGCCCCATCCCAAACTTTTGCCCCCTTTAGGGGCCAAACCGGGCCACCTGGGCATTGTCATGAGGAACATTAATGTAGCACATATAGAGGTATCTACATACAAAGTGCTTACCTAAACTATTTCTGGATCTAGAGAAGAATGTTTTGAAACTACCTACTTTGGCCCTTAGGGCCTGCCCCTGGGCCCCCAGGGGGCCAGGTTTACCATTTAAGGACCCTTGAATCCACCCCCTAAGGATCATTCCGCAAGTTTGGGCCAAATCCAATCATGCATTTTGAAGAAGAAGCTGAAAATGTGTAAAAGTTTACGCACGACGACGACGACGAACGACGCACGACGCACGACGGACGAAAAGCGATCGCAATAGCTCACTTGAGCCTTTGGCTCAGGTGAGCTAAAAATGCATGTGACAATTTGTGTGCATATCCTCAAACTTTTTAGGATACATGTACATCTAATTATTATTGTAAGCAAATTGCAGGGTTCATTTATTACTGGTACTTATTCCTTGTAGCGAAATAACAGACATAGTACTGCACAAGATCAGATCTTATTACATGGATATCTTCATCTGTATTTGTGATACTTCAATACACAATTCGTAAAGCCAGGAGAGTATGTGTAGTGTGACAGTCACTACAGGGCTGTATTTTGTTCCACATGGAGAGGAAACAAAGTATTGATGGAGCTGGGATCTATGATGCCACACTGCCAATGGGGCACACAAGATTCCTCTGTACTTTAACTTTCCTTAATCATGACTAGGTGCCCAGATCTCCATAAAACATAATAATAATAATAATAATAATAATCCATATTTTATTCGAAATGAAATCACAAACAGAAATCAACCGAAAATTCATTTTGCCCAATTAATCGTGGGCCCGGCAGCCATTGAGCAGCGCCAGATCGACGTTGCTCTATCCCTAAAAATCGTTGAACGCCAAACAGGGCAGCAGCAACTCCCATCTTTTAACGTCTTTTGGTCTGACGCGGCCGGGCTTGAACTCCCGACCTCCCGGTTGTGAGGTGGACGCTCTACCAACTGAGCCAACACACCAACATATGTGACCCACTACACCTAATGGCGGAACTAGTCGCATAATACTAAACTGAGCTCCAGACATATGAGGTATGAGAATTATCCTAGAGATCAGGTTTATTTTGATTGCTTCATTTATGCAGAATATATCTGGAGTAATTTTGAGGATTTGGAAACTATAATAAGCAAATTGTTATAATTTTTAAAGAGACATTAAGAAACTAGAAATTTGGTGTGTCCATAGGACACGGATGCCCCCGCTTAATGCTATCAGTAAGCATTTCTTATTGAGTAATCATGTGGAAAGCAATCTGCATGAGCTGTGACCTTTGTCCTTTGACCTGCGGACTCTGAATTCAAACTTGACCTGTATGCAAGTGTGTTCTACCTACATACCAAAAATTTTTAAAATCCATCAAATATTTTTCAAGTTATCGTGCAGAAACCAATTTGCATATATAATGAGCTGTGACCTTTGACCTTTGGACTCCGCATTCGAACTTGACCTGTATTTTAGTATGATCTACCTACGCACCAAATTTTTTTAAAATCCATCTAATATTTTGTAAGTTATCGTGCGGAAACCAATTAGGGGGATGGACGGAAGGACGGAAGGACGGACGGACGGACGAACAGACAGGGGCAACGCTGGATGCCCCCTCAAGACTTCGTCGGCGGGGACATAAAAAGTCATTATTCATATAAACTTGCTATCATCACAAAGCTGAGAATTTAGAATTATATAAATGAAATCAAAATTTTTAAGTTTCCCTACTAGTCGTAGCAGGTCACATGTAATTGTTAACAGTTTAACAATCCATTTGTTATGAAATTAATAACCTTGGGAGAAACTTCTGAAATTGGGAGGGAAATAATATCAATGGTTTTAACTCTACACATTTTTTTTCTCTAACTTGGATTCAGCTTTCATAAAAATCAGTCAACACACCTATACCAGGTCTACCCTGATACCTCACTGGCCACAAGAATACAAAGACACTGTGGTTGATAAAATAAATCTATCACTGTGACAACTGGGTCGTCAAAATAACGATCCTTTATGGAATTTTCCCCAGACATACATGTGAATCCAGTAAATGCAAACAAGTTCAGAAACTTGGCAATGGAAGTTTGAGCAAATTTGGATAATCCATTCAAGAGTTATGATTTCTCAAATCTTGATGAAAAACCCATTGGCAAATGTGCTGTAACTGTGATGTCAGATTAGAAATGTTCCACTGAAACTATACACAAATTCAGTGAAATATCTTTTTTAATCAAAAATACAACACTTATGCACTTGTTATTCCTGTATGTCAGAGCTGAAAAGATTTTGTTGCTGTGTTTTGGAAGTAGCAGGTAAATTGTTATACTGCTGTCTGAAAAAAAGTGAAATTTTTAGCTTTGTATTGTATCAATTCTACAGGTTAGCGAAATGTAACATCATAGTTATTGTAGAATGGCCAAAAGAGGGTGCCCTCCATGTGAATTTAATCAAACATTGAAAAATCATAAGTCTTGAACGAAATATCCAAATTTGCTCAAACTTTGAATGTTAAGTTCCTCTACATGTGCTTCGTTGATTGAATCCATGTTGATGGTCTGGGAAAAATTGCCCTTCAAGAACATTTGCAACAGCAATGTCCTCGAGCCTACTGTTCTGGCTTCGATTCTAATCCCAATAGCTCAAACCGTACTTTTTATTAGAGTCCTAAAGTTGTTAATCATGCATATTACCCCAGTTACAACTGGAATAATTGTTTGAAGTATTCCAATTCCATGTTTCGAAATATAAAAATAGGTGCAGAGATTAAAGGCGTTTTTACCCGTTAATAAAAAGAAAAAAATATTATTTTTCACACTAAGCTGCCAAGCAAGATGCACTCAGGGAATTAGAACTTGAACAATGGTATTAACCCGTTGCTTACGGGCACCGGATGGGCCCTGTACAAAGTCTATGGAGATTTAAAGAATCTCGTAGACCACGGGTTAAAAACATTAAAGTTGATAGTTAATAAATGTATTCCCCTTTATTTGAGTGTGAATTTTATGTGCAATAATAGTAGCTGTAATTTAGAAATACAGAGTATTTTAGAGATTAGGGACTTATTTGATTTTATCATTCTTAACATATTTTGTTATTGTTAATGTTTCAGAGCTTATATACATGTGCAATTTAGCCTCTGGCTGCAAGACATGATTTTCCTTAAAGACACTATATAACACTGTGGAAGACCCGTTTAAAAAATTGTCGAACTTTGCTATCTGACATATCTGACAGTGTTTGAATGGACAAATAACCACCTTAGAACACAAAAGTTTGGACAGTTATGCTGTCACTAGTACAATATGTGCAGATACAAATTGGCACATTAATTTTATATCGGGCGATAGGAAATTCTGCAACACAGCAGTCTATGAAGAAAAGCTGGAATGGTCTCTAAATGATTTTTACTTTTTTAAAGCACTGAATGATTGTTTTACACTGCAATTTTTTCAGGGCTTCATTTTTAGACTGTATCAAAGACACTAGTAGCATGGGGAATCATGTAGCTCAGATTTTTTAAACTGGAAACATCGTTATACAGTGCCTTTAATAAAGACCACTTTTAAATTGAATTGAAATTAATACTGAAATAACACTAGCACTCCACACATTAAGTACAAGAGTCTCATGGAGTTGTGATCTCATTTATACATCCAGAATTTCAATGATCTACCACACAATCAATTTTCTTTGCATTTAGAGCACAGGCATAAATACTCTTCCATACTCTGGTGGATCCCTAAACTAGTAACTTTGTCCCAGAAAATAGTGATTCAACAATGATTCGGAGTTGGGTTTACACAATCAGGTGGTATGTTGGACAAAAGCAGGGCAACTTTACTTGTCGGGTCTTCACAAATGTGGACTAAATAAATAAATTTTAAAAAAAATTTGGACTATTATTTCATCAATAATGCTGATGAACAATTTCTTGTTTCAATGACAAGAAGGTTTCAAAACCTTTGATACTGGTAAGGATTTAAATGAAAGGACAATTGAAACTCATTTTGTCACAAAACAAAAGCAATCTGAATAAAATATTAAAAATGAATTCCTATTCAACAGTTTACTCACACCGTCTTACACACACAATCCTCCCCAGGAGTTCCACAAAAACAACAAAGCTTGGTTGTTGTTATTCACTTTACTAATTTCCAATATAACTGTCAGAGCTATGACTGCTTTCTGGCCAGCTACAGTATTTTCCACACAAGTTTGGGGAAACAACACTAATTCTTGAGTCTGCAACCCACAAGGAGAATGTCCAAGGAACTGTGATGATACGTCATACTAACCACTCCTACAATGCTTTTCTCATTGGGCCATGGATGACACAACTAGGTATGATCTTCACAAACAAAAACATGTTGCTAGCAGAAACTTTGGTCAAGTAAGAACGATGGCCACATAGTGAAGAGGATCAAGAAGCTTGGTCAATGATCGGTCTGCAAATAAGAAAATCAAATGATGACAAACTGTTAGAACTTGAAGGGGTGCATATAGGTATTGATTTTCTTACCATGATGGATACTACAAAAGTTTGATACACAGATATTCAAAAGAAAATTACAAACAAGTGGAATAATTGTAAGTCTCAGCATGAAATATAATACTCCTAGAGGGTTCTGACAGACCATTAGCATAGCAAAGAGTGAGGGGGAGGTGTGTTGCAAATAGGACACATATGATGCACAATGATACACAGATATTCAAAAGAAAATTACAAAATAACAAAGGAAATAATTGTAAGCCTTCAGCACTAAGTGAAATACTTAAAGGCCTACTGTCAAGGGTCAACTCAATCGCCACAGGGAAGTGAACTAGTTATAAAATATGGGCAAAAATGCGCGAATAATGGACTGTTGCTGTGCCATAGTCCTAAATATATGTTGTATTTTACCACAACAAGATGGCTGTTTCTGTTGTATTATGGGTATCATTATTGCCCCATTTTTTGTAATTTACGTCAAAAGAGGGCATTGTTCATTTCCTCATAACAGTGGGCCGTTAAGAGAAGCTTTTAATAGACCATTAACCCTAATAGGCATCCACCCCCTCCCTAGACGTTTAGCGCGTTATGTCTGCAACACGTGACGCAGTCGCCGCAGTGTTTCATGACTTTTTTGTTTCAAATCTCTCGCATCTTTTGAGACCAAATTTGTGACGTCCCAGCAATGCAATTCCGAAGTTACACAACAATTCGTACTTGCATGCCACACCAAAAATAGCTCAAAATGTGAAATCATGTGTAATTTCAATGCAAATTGTGTTTTTAGCCAAAATTCATAATTCAGAAAATTCACAAGATATGATTATTTTTACTTTTACTGAAGAAAACTTATCAATTTTATGTTGTCTTTGATCACAAAAGCGTCCCTGACAAATTTAATCAAACACTATGATGTAAAAGGTCAAAAACAAAGAAATACATAAGAATAGGCCCTACATAAGGAGGGGGCATGGTGCAAATGACCCCCCCCCCCCAATGTTTTCCATCTTACATGTCCAAATGTCTTAAGATTTTATTCTTGTACATGTCAAGGAAGTGGTGTCACTAAAGGAATTACTCAAAGTAAAGAGATCCTACAACAATATTGCTACAAAAATCAATTTTTGTCTATTTGCCCAAAAATTCTGGAAAAAAGTAATCTTTTTGGAAAATTCAGGAAATCCTAACATTTCCGAAAAAGTGGCATCTCTGCTTAAAATAATGTTTTTAACCCCTTGGGGACAACAGAATCCAAGAACATCTCACACTCAGAGACAAAATGCTTCTTCTAAGGCCCCCAAAATATGGTAAACTTTCATGAAAAATGAGGTTATAGTGCCTACAAATGGTTGCATCCCACTGAATTTACATTTTTACCACAGAAAATGTAGAAACTTGTCTCTGGTCGTAAGATTTACTGGGCTTCTGTACAAGCCCGCCATCCCCAACAGGTTAAGTACACTTACTTTTGAAGACTGCTTCGTTGGTCAGTACATGGACTCCTTTGGTATGTGCCTGGGGGATGGCCCAGCGTCTCTGGATTCTTTGGCATAATGCCCGGCCAGGATTCCACACTTTACTCAGCTGAGACTGATCAAACTCCTGCAGGCTCTCTACCTCAAATGTCTGGTACTGACCTGCAAATATTGAGACAAAGAGTGTTGATAGTCATAAAACTGATCATTTCTTCCAGTAGCATTGATTGGGGGGGGGGGAGAAGATTGCGCCCCCCTCCAGTAATTTAGAATACCTAAAATATTCCTAAACGTTTTGGAAAGTATGTTTTAAGGCAGTGGATCTCATTTGCAAACATCCCCGCAGACCAGGAAAAGATAACCCATGCCCTTAAGCTATTGATGAAGGGCATGTCTGTGAAATATGGGAGTCCGTAATTACCTAGAATTTAAAATATGCGAAAGAAAAACAATAGCTGTTTAGTGTACGTTCTATGGCAGGAATCTTTTCCTCGCGAGAAAAAAATTCAAATCAGAGTCTAACGGTCACTATAATTCCACTAAAACTGAGTTTCAAGCTCCTATATTTTGCTAAAGGTTCCCAGATGGCATTTTCTTTTAAATGCCATTGTATTCACACAATGTTAATTTTTAGGCATGCAAAAGAGATGCACTGCCTTTAAAGAGCAGTGCAAAACACTACAAACCCATTAAACTTAACATAAAAATACTATCAAACATACACAATTTTCAGCAAAATGTTAAATTGCAATTTTGCTCGCAGAGTGTGCCAAACTTTTTGATATTTTTAAACTTTTTGCACCCCTCCCCAATCTGAAAAATGGATCGATGCCCCTGAGTTCATTACAAACAGACATTCAATATTTGCTTAAATTTAGAAGGCATAAAAAAGTGAAGAGACGTAGTTGAGTGTTTTTGGTTTTACAGTGAATGGTGTTTTCTCCAAATATGTTGAAAATTAATCAAATGCGGTTGCTTAGTTTTGAAAGACACATAAAATCCATAAAATGTTCCATATTATGGAACGTGGACGTATAAATTTGTTAACTTTTGAAATGCCAACTATGATTTCATTGAACGAAATCAACATGGCCCAATTCTGTCACCAACAAATGTTAGCTACGAAAATTGGCTTCTCTGTGAGATATAAATAGCAAACTAGTAACTATGGTCTAAATTTTGAGAAAGGTATGAAACTTGTTCATTAACATGGCAGTCCTTTCATTGAAACATGTCCCATCATGATAACCCCCTGTCCTCTTCATCGTCCCCTTGAAAAGTGGTTTGGTAAAAGTTTCCTCTCACCCGCTAACCTTTTGTAGAATCAAATTTCTAACAATTGAGTCAATGACTATAACTCAATTTGTGCTACAATACAACAGTTAAGATATTAGGTTTTTATCAACTGGGTCATTCTTAACCCAATGGTTGTAGCAAAACAGGATGTAACACTTATTAACTCTATGAGAATTGTGAAATTGCAGAGATTACAGATTATGTGAACAAGCACTTTGTCAGTAAAGGCCTTCAATGCTTTGGTGAATACACTCATCAAAAACAGAATCTCACAATATAGTTTCTTTGCACTTTACTTGACAGGAATGGTTCAGTAGTTAGGCATGGACATCGAATTGAGAATAATTGTAGAATTTGAATAATCCATTCAGAACTGGTCACGAAAATACATATCCAAAAGTCTATGGGAAATGAGTAATGTAGTAAAGTCAAAGTGTCTTTAAAGTGATAGGCTAACATTGTGGAGCTTCAATTTAAAAAATTGTCAAACTTTGATATCTGAGCTATATAGTAGTGTTCAAATGGACAAATAAACACCATAGAATACAAAAGTTTGGAAAGTTACACTGCCAACGGCAAGTTATACATGAATAAACAATAAAACTCGGGGCGAGTTTTATTAACCTAGGTGTACACACAGTAAGTCTATGGGAGGAAATGGGCAAGTGAATCTGGTCAACTTACGATTTTCACTTTTTTTAAGCACTAAATGTGAGCTGCTCCGACGGTAGGAGGCAAAAGTCGCAAAAATCATTTTCTGTTTTTTGCTTGATTCAAAATCTCCATATTCTCAGCTTTAAAATGATATATAACACTTGAAATATACGCAAAAGGAAAGGGGCGAAAAACGCGACCGAAAGTTCAATTTTAAGACAGCGCGCCAAGGAAGTTAACGGAGAAATTGGCGTTTAAAGTTTCACCATGAATTCAAACTCAGTCGGGCACGATGCGCCCTTGAATAAGTGATATAAGTCCTAAAAAGTCCTTAGCAACCGGGGCTTCACCTGCAACGAAACGTTGAAAATTGGCATAAGTGACAGCACTCTACTCTGTTCCAGGTTGTATGCAAAATGTGAAGTTCATTTATTAATGTTTACAGTGGTAAACGTTAATGTCATGTAGTTGTGACAATGTAAAACAGAACTACCGCATATTCTGCACCCATTCGCGCAAATGTGTCGCCACATACATAGCAATCTTTAATTCAAATTAATTTAATATTAATTCATTATGGTAAAATCAGTCGTTTATTCGTGTTTTTGATATGCTGATGTCTAAAAATTCAAACAAGAATAACAATCAAAATCGTATGAAAATTTAAACACTACAAACCCAGTTTGCCGTATCACTGTCAATAGCCATTTGCTTCGAGCGAATACCTACCATTTTTTGTGATCGTTCCAGTTTAATGAAGAACATCCTTTAGCTTCACTTGAGAAGTGTAAGAATTGCACAGGACGAATAGTTATGCGAGATCGTTATTTGTTAAGTCTGGAAACCAATAATAATTTGTGTAAGATCGTGCAATCTGTATTTTTTTTTCATAATTCAAACACACCACATTTCCTAGCAGAAATAAAAATACTTCCATAGCAATACATGAAATCCTTGTATGCTACTGATTCTTTTTAATTTATCCATGTGTTTTGCTGGTAGAAGTACAAACTATGTACATGTATATAACTTATGTAGTATGGGCATGCAAGTTTCTCGTAGACCCTTTTATTCTTCTTACGTGTAACTCGTGTCCCTCAACAAAGAAGTTTGAAACGCTTTCTATAGACAGGGGATTAACACGCGTAGCACTGCCTGGCTGAGATCTGGGTCTATTGTTTTCTTCTTCAATAGTTGTTTGTGTAGTATCCACTTTTACCAGTTGCAAACAGACTAACTTGAAAGAGAGAAAACTCACCGTTTTCAGTTTCAGCAAGATACAATACTTTATACTT
>JZLH01S0253969.1:15889-32214 GCA_001188425.1 Eucidaris tribuloides | reverse complement strand
TTAAAACCCCTGATTAGTGCGCTGATATTACTTTGTTTTGTTCTCCACGATTGTCGATGCGTAATATGATAAGAGACCCCCAAACTACTTATAGTACTTTTTATTTCTTTTGGTTAACTTGAGAAAAATTCTGTTCATTTTAAACTCAAAATTTTCAAAAACTGGAAACATCATTAAACTCGTATTAACGCGGCGAGCTGTTCCTTCTTCGGAGTTGTCCCTCTGCAGTTGCTGGCCCAACACTTTGATATTAAGATACAAACAATTTGTGTCTCGCCCATTCATTGTAGTTCTACATGTATTTTATTTAAAAAAAAAACGAACGCAAACCAAAATTGACCTGACCATTTGACAGGTCACAAGCCCTATCTTGTGATTATGATTACCAGCAAATATTCATTGTATTTATGGTATTAATATCATAATACAAAGGTTTATTTTGCAGATATGAATATAATTATGCAATAAGGAATGGTACATTGTGGCTTTCCCTTTCCGCTGGCTCCTACGTGGTTACTCGCTTGGTGTCACAGTAAGTTTAAGGGTAGGCCTATACCTATTTCAGTGTTTGATAATTTAAATTCCCAGCTCTACCCTGAGTCTGTATGTTTGATGTCTTCAGTTCTGATATTTTGTGCCTATCATTTCCTAGAATTCCCTTAAACTTAGAGCCAATCACTTTGTTCCGAAGGCGCTCTTTAAAGATTTTCAGTTTCAAAGACCGGGCCGGTTTCCATTTTTATTTCTTTCAGTGACCCACATTTAAACAGATCCCATGAGTTCCTAAGAATCAGTATACCCAGTTCTCCATTTCATAAGCCCCATTTTTTTTCGATTCGTCTGTCACAGAACTTGATTGAATTCTATGATGATTGCTCTGAGACACATGTAGACCGATCTTGTTTGGAGAATACTGTGCCGCATCCTTCACCAAAGCTGAGGGCCATCCAATATCACGACCAAAAAATAGTTGAATTTATACCAGGGGCGGCGCAAGGGTAAAATCTTGGGAGGGGCGAAAAATCTGTCGGGAAAATTTTCCCGCCCAAAAAAAATACTAGCCAAATACAAGCCAAGCAGCATCTGACGCTCTAACCAGTAGGCCATGAAATCACTTATTTTTCACCTGATTAAATTGTGTTGAAGGTGCATCGTTTTTAACCTTTCAGGTGCAAACTTGCACCCATAGGCCAATTTCGTAATATATTCAAATTTCATGCGTACCGTTTAAACAAAGGTTATTCTTGACAACCTGCAAGCTTGAGGCTTGTCCGACATAGCAACAAATATGCAAATTGCATTTTCAGTATTGAAATTGTATTCATAGACGCAGATGAAAGAAATAGCTCATCACTAGGCTTCGGAAGAGAAAACATCCATGAATTTCAATACATCATGAAACTAGTCAATGGGATGCAAAAAGTACACCTAAAAGGTGCAAACTAGCAACTACCTATGTAGTGGGGCGAGCGCATAGCCGTGAGGGATGAGGTGCAAATTTGCTAGAATACCGTGGTTGAAAAGGCTCTGCACGTCTTTCCGCAAAGTTGTACCTTGTGCGCACCTATCTTCATAAGATAGCGATAAGGAGGATACGCCCCATATTTCAGAAAAGGCCTCCTCAAGTTGTAATTTCTTATTCTTTCTCAATTCTAAAGGCGGTTTGTTATTGTAAACATCCTAAAATTTGCTGTAATGTGACTTTTTAGTACATTTGATATAATAATATGGAGAGAAGACCATCATCTTTATTTTAGTAGCCTTATCCTCCTTATCACTATCTTATGAAGATAGGAGGCGATTTCGTCTTTGCGGCGTGGTGTCTTCTTTCTTAGACCGCGTCAGAGGAACACATTGATATTTTTTGTTTGCTGGAAGTCTTTCCAAGCTATCAAAACCGTTTTACGGGAAATATGAAACCGAATTATACGATGTTAGTGTGAATTAACCCCCCCCACCCCTACAGGGAGGCGAAAAAATGTTAAATTTTATGTTCCAGCCCCTCTACCGTGGGTGCGCCTGCATTTGATAATCTCTCCGCCTTGGAGAAGGAAGGAAAAATATTTTTCATTGATATATTTTCAAATGATTTGTTATTTTCCAATTATAAACTTCATTAGGATGTCATTATAGAAAGACCCCTTCAACTCAAAATGCATGCATGATAGTGTATGTTGCAATACTTTTGAGTAGGGAGGGTTGAGTAGGAAAATAACCGTATCGTCGCATTTTTTCTTTCGGGGCCACCACGTATAGTTTCATGTAATTCAGATTATTTTATTTAGAAACATTTTTCAGCTGTTCCTTTAACTCCCTTGCCCCAACCCCCTCCTATCATCGAACTTAGCTATACAAGTGACGTATAGATAAGCGTGTTCAGTGTAATAAGCAGATGTCAATTTGAACACTGCTACGACCGGTGTGATGGCCTAGTTGGTTGAAGCGTCCGCCTCACATACGGAAGGTCGCGGGTTCGAGCCCCGGCCTGATCATACCAAAGATGTTTTTAAGATGGTACTTCTGCTTTCTGTTCAGGCGCTCGGCATTCTAGAACAGAGAAGGGTGATGATAACATTTATGTTATGCAGAGCCCGCTGGAAGAATAGTATATTTGAAAGAAGTGGCTACCCCGGGTAAATAAAAAAATATGTTATTATTATTATTATTCATAAATATTATTATTATTATTATTATTATTATTATTATTATTATTATTATTATTATTATTATTATTATTATTATTATTATTATTATTATTATTATTATTATTATTATTATTATTACTATTATTTTAATCTTTCATGGATTTGCCCACACATTTACACAAACTTAACGTCGTAGAAGTTTGAAATTACAAGGTCGCAATGTCTTTCAGTTTTGAAAGGCATGCATTACAACCTTCGTTATAAATAGATTATCAAAATTTACTGCACATTAATGTTCCTTGAACAATTAAATGTATTGAATGTAACTGCAGGAAGGAAATTTACCACATTTGCCATTTGGCGCGCACGTGTACGGTCACTGTACTTTTGCATACTTGAAGTACGGCGGCGTTCTTCCTTCACTGGTTGGCACAAATCTAAAACCAGGTGGTTCGCGAACCACGAGTCTCGCCTGATTTCGCGATCAATAAAACATGCAATATGACCTCTTGACCCCTAGATTACTATTACCCTCTCCATCCTCATCAACAAAACATGTGGTATTACCTACTGATCGTTTGTTCCAAGTTTGAACAGATTTGATGCAGAAATATACAGAAATGAGCAAAAGTCAAACCAAAACTTTAAGATAAGAGATGCACATGGCCTCATATCATTTCACCTTTCGATCCCTAGATGACCTCTGACCTCATCATCCTCATCAACACACATGTGGTATTACCCAAGGATTATTTGTACCAAGTGTGAACACAAATGATGAGGAAATAAAGAAATGAGAGCAAGTTAAACCAAAACTTTAACATTTTCGTAACAAACCAACAGACTAACAGACTAGCAGACCAACAGACCAACAGGAAAACCGAACTTTGTTCAGGCGGGACAAAAAGTACAACAGTTACTATGAATGGTAGGCATATTGTTATATAATCTTGCTTAATCTATATATTCTTGAGTAAAAGGTTCAGCCGGTAAAGTTATTCACACATTATTATAGGCATCAAAATAAATATTTTGGGGGAAAAGTTTTATAAGGTGTTTTATAATGACAATCCATTTGAAAAGGCACAGCAAAAATGGTGCTAACAACATTTTGACGAATTTCTTGAGGATGCTATGCAGGATTGCCAGGTTTTCCGATTCTCAAAACGCCAAATTACACGCCAAATTCAGTAAACAAAAATAAACGAAACGCCAAATTTGCATTTCATGCATTTTATGGGCAGCATATCCTAGATCAGGCGCGATTCTACGGGGGGGGGGGGGCTTTGGGGGCTTGAGCCCCCCAAAAAATTGCTCAAGCCCCCCAAAAAATTTCCGGACAAAAAATATTTTACAATGAAAATATATATATAAACTGAAGCGATCTAGCAAAGATGAAATATTGATAGAAAGACGTAATGAAAATGTTTAAATACGTATTTACCATGCCCAGAAACACTTCTTTTTAACACATATTTTCAATTCCTACTAATGCTCGGTCGCTTCGCTCCCTCGACTACCTATTAACATTTTTTCACATACACTGTAAAAAATTACCGTATTTTTTACGGGATACTATAAAAATAATTACGGCTATTGTACTGTAATTTTTACGGTTTTCCGTAACTTTTACTGGTTATCCACCGCAAAAACATAGGTTTTAGGTTACCATAAATCTTTAAAATTACAGTAAAACAGCCGTACGGTTCCCCGTAATTTCCCCGTAAAAAATACGGTAATTTTTTACAGTGTAGGTCAATTTACTGTACATCGTCTTGAAATCCTGACAACGATCCCTATAATAATTTTCATAGATATACCTTTAAAATATGTATTTACTGTGCTTAGAAACAAGTCTTTTGCTACGTGTATTTCAAAAAAAAATCTTGCCATGGGTTCCCCGTCCCACACCCGTCCTCCGCCCTCACGCAAGTATAAATACCCAATTACAGTTTTTCACATACTTCCCGAACATTTTTTTTTAAATCGTTAATCTTCATCAAATATACCCACTGGCGTAGCCAGGGGGGCGTACTAGGGCCACCCCCCCCCTATTCAGCAGCTAAAAAAAATAAAAGAATGAAATAAAAGTCACTGAAAAATCACGGCACAGACGCAGGTGCGTCAAACCATTTTTTGGATAAGGGGGGGCCAATATTTTCATTGGCGTGGAAACGAATTGTCAAAATTTTCGGACCGCTCCGCGCGCAAAATTGCAATATAAGCTAGCAACTTTTCGCGCAAGGCGTGTCGCACAATTAAATATTGTGTAATAGTTCAATGGTTTTGTAGTTCCTTGCGCTATTCTTGCATTACGTGATTCAATTTGTCATTTTTTAAGGGGGAGGGGGGCAAAAGTAAGAACAATTCAAAATTTTCGGCGGGCTCCGCGCGCGGAATAGCAATAATGTATTATGCTGACACGTTTTTCGCAAAGCGCGCAAAAAATTGAACATTGTGTAATGGTTTTGTAGTGTTTTGTGCTATTCTTGCATACGTTTTAAGAATGATTCAATTTGTCATTTTTTTGTAGGGGAGGGAGCAAAAGTAAGGAAAATGTCTACAGTAATACATATGTTAACAATTTTTCTCGCAAAGCGCGAACAAAAACCCAAAACAATGTGTAGGTTTAATGGTTTAGTAATGCCTTACGTTGCTTGTGAAACATATTATTTTTCAATTTGTCATTTTTTTCCTTGGCGTGGTAATGATACACTTAATGGTTTTGCAGTGCTTAGGCAGCTTTTCAAACATATAATTTTTCAATTTATCAGTTTTTTGGGGGGAGGGGGCAAAACAATATGTTTGTCAAAATATTTTCATTGGCGTGTTATAAAGTGTCAAAAAATTTGGCGCGCTACGCGCGCAAACCTTTCAATATACGCTGGCAATTTTTCAAAAGAGGTGCACCGCAAAACTGAATATTATGTATGTTTAATGGTTTTGTTGTGCCTTGCACCACTATTCAAACATATTCTTGCATTATATTTTAAGAATTTTGCAATTTGTTAACTCTTTAGTAGGGGTATAAGTAAGAAAAAACGTCACGTTCTGCATAGGGGGTGATCCTTCACTCGCCCTCCCCACATAAGAATTGGCTACTCCTCCATGCAGCATATAGGTCTAAATATAAAATGTGATTATTCGGGAATTAATCAGATATTGTGATATATAAAATGTGCCTCCCCCCCCCCAAGAAAAAAAATACAATATGATAATAATCTCGCTGATTGAAAATATATACTTTTGTGTTTTTTATATATATATTACGCCAATTATGAATATACCTGTAAAATATCTTTTTCCCATGCTTAGAAAACATTTCTTTTTTTGTTCGTATTTTGAAACATTTTTTTAACGTGGGAGGGGCCCTCCTCAAACCCACAGTCCTCCCGCTCGGTCGCTTCGCTCACTCGCTAGTATGACTACTCACATACAGTTTTCCACATACTTCCTGTAGGCCTACAACTTTTTGAAATCCTAACTGCAATCCATCTTTATAAAATATACTAATTTACCATGCCTAGAATCACGTCTTTTCTATGCGTATTTTCAAAAAGTTCCTACCGTGGGAGGGGGTGTTCCCCCTCCCACACTCTCCCCCCGTTCGCAGGTTTCGTTCCCTCGCAAGTATCACTGCCCAATTACCGTTCTCACATACTTCCTGTAAATCTTTTTGAAATAATCCCTAAATATATTAATAAAATATACCTTTGAAATATTAATTTACCATGCCCAGAATCACGTCATTTCTATGTGTATTTTCAAAAAGTTCCTACGTGGGAGGGGGGTATCCCCCTCCCACACCCTCTCCCCCTCGGTCGCTTCGCTCCTTCGCATCTTTCCGTCAAGCCCCCCTGTAGCCCCCCTAAAATGTTTGCTCCAGAACCGCGCCTGTCCTAGATGTGGTTAGAAGTTCCATTGTAATCAATTTATAACACCTTCGAAACCTATGCCTCAGCTGAAAATTTGAGGGCCGCGGTCTACGCGCGGCCAGATTTTGCATGTGACATGTGAGGTACTTGCGCACAGCTACTTTTGGATTCCTGTGACACATATTTATCATGATTTGTTTAAGGTATGTCATTCAAAAATGCCAAAAGACGTCAAAAAGCCATTTGGCGTGCACTTTAAATTCGTAAATGCCAAACGATATTTAACAAAAAAAAAACTGCCAAATTTTGTGATTTGGCGTTAAAAACGCCAGGGGCGCAAATCCATTTTCACATGCAGGAACCTGCCTGCCAACTTTTTTTTTGTAATAGCCAAATTGCTAGCCAAACAACTTCTGACAAGCAGGGGCCGACGACGACCAAAACCATATTTTCCCGCCAAATTGTTTTTACCTGCCAAATTACTAGCCAAACAATTTCTGACAAGCGGGGGCAGGGGACCAACGACGACCAAAACCATTTTTTGCCCGCCAAAATTTTATTCTAGCCAAACCACAATCACAGACTTATGCACACATGTAAATTCGTGGGGGACATTTGATATTGTGTCCCCCATCTTCAAAATCGTGGGGGGACATGTCCCCCTATCCCCCTGGATTTGCGCCCCTGAAAAACGCCAAACCGGCAACCCTGATGCTATGTCTACCGTCTACCTCAGATTAAAAAAAAAAACTCCAGACGTGCTGAACTTCAAAGTACCGTCTACACCGCTCTCACCCAGAGACCTGTTGCTAAAATACAAGGCTAAAATGCTGGGTGAACCCATCGCCGACTTGATCGTAATCGCGTTTATGTTTGATTATTGGGTCTTTTAACTGAATAATGATTTGAATAATAAAAAAAACACAAATAAAAAAAAACAAAATAACAAAATAACAAAATGTGCAGCTATTTGAACAATATGAATCGAACGCCGACCTGATCTTTGGTCATCACGTATACGTTAGTTTATCATCGGGTATTTTAATTAAAGTTAATGATTTGAATCTAAAAAATGAATAATAATACCTTTTAAAAATTTTCAGGTTTTTTCAACAATGTGAACCGAACGCCGACCTGATCTTGTTTATGTCTATGTTCGACTATTGGCCCTTTTAATTAAAGTTAATGATTTGAATCTGAAAAAAAATAATGATAAAAACTGTTAAGTTTGTTAACAATGTGAACCGAACGCCGACCGGACCTTTGGTCACGTACCGTATCGCGTATTTTAATTGAATAATGATTTGAATACAAAAAAATACCTGCACAAATGTACAGTTTTTAGAACAATATCAATCGAACCTTTGGTGACGTACCGTATATGTTTGATTATCGCGTATTCTAATTGAATAATGATTTGAATACAAAAAAAATACCTGAACAAATGTACAGTTTTTAGAACAATATCAATCGAACGTAGACCTGATCTATGTGCAGATATAAATTGGCACATTAATTATTCTCAACCGAAAGGAAATTCTGCAACACAGCAGTCTATGGGGAATGCTGGAATGGTCTCTCAATGATTTTTACTCTTTTTAAAGCACTTAATGATCGTTTTAAATTGCAATTTTTTCAGGGCTTCATTTTTAAACCGTATCAGAGAGACTGGTAGCATGGGAAATCATGTAGCTTAGATTTTTTTTTAAACTGGAAACAATTTTATACAATGCCTTTAACAATATGAACCGAACGCCAACCTGATCTTGTTCATGTGTTATCGGGTCTTTTAATTGAAGTTAATAATATGAATTTAAAAAGAGCATACCAGTAAAAAATGTTCATTTTTCGAACAATGTGAACCGAATGCCGACCTGATATTTTGGTCACGTGTACAGTTGATCGTCCGGTCTTTTAGGGACGAACGTCGCGACATTGGTATGGAATTTCACTAGTTGATGAGGGCAGCGTCCGACTTCGGTTCCTGTAGTGCTATTGAACCCCTTGAAGGCTGTATACGTTACGCATAACATTAAGTAAACAAAAACACTACCAACCAAATCCGTGGAACAGCTGTAAGCTCACCGATCTCTCCCAGTTTTGAAACATACACAAACTTTAAGAAAAGTTATTCAAACGGTATACCTCACTTATTGGCATATTATGGATTATACACTTATCGAAGAAAAGAAGGACTTCTAACAGGAATTCTGAAACCAATCACTGCCCATCTGAAATCACTTCACTGCTAAAGGTGAGTCAAACCAGTCTTACATGTAAGTGTTTCTTGATACCTCGGTGATGATCAGTCAGATGGTAATCTACACACAACAAAAAAGTAACTACCCCCTTTTCCAAACTACCATATTTTATTTTACAAAATAAGTTTTAGCAAAATAATTTGGCAGGGACATTTCTACACTAACTGACCATGCTGACTAATCTCTGTGTGAAAATAAGATTAATCCGTCAAGCCATGCATGAGTGAGCATGTATTAAAGGCAAAAATGCCGCTTTTCAAAAGTCACAGGAGTCATCTCTTACGCAACAATAATGGTAAATAGTGGTATTTTTTGCTTTATTCATAAAGTGTGCTCACTGAACCATGACATGGCTACAACCGCTTATGTTCGTACATGTAAAATACATTTTGCTGAAAAATACCAGATTTCAATTTTTTCAATAAACTTAATGGAATTTACAATGTCAAAATTGAGGAACTATGAAAATTTTTAAATTGAGCTCACTGAAGCGTAAAATGTGCGAAAAGTGCCAAAAGAGGTGTAAGGGGGTCAAACGATAGATGATTAACATAAATAGCGCTTAATCATTCAACAGAAACATTATTTGTCAAAATCCTGCATCACAAATCCCTCAAAATGACCCTTGTGATTTTTTAAAAGTGACATTTTTTCCTTTAATACGTGCTCACTCAGGCATGACTTGACAAATCAATTACATTATCACACAGAAGTTAGTCAATTAGTGCAGGAACACTCTTGCCAAAATTATTTTGCTGAAACCCTTTTTTTTTATAAAGTTATGGTATTTTGAAAAGGGGGTAGTTACTTTTTGTTGTTGTGATAGATAGTGAAATGTACACCAACCCAACCCACATGGACATGTACCTGAATTACTCATCTTCCCACTTAAACATAATTCCCTCAATTAAAGTGGAGTGGAACTCAAAGATCTTCCTGCATTCAGAGAATACAGAACAAAAAAGAAATAAAACAGTGAAAGTTTGAACAAATTTGGTTGAACCGTTCAAAAGTTTATGAATATTCACAGTTTATTTAATCATCATCATGGAGTATTCTTAAATTAGCAATTCTACCACTTTTTGAGATGACAGTGTGGAGAACTCCCTATTGGTTTAGTACACAAATTTCTACTTATTCCCATTTTTTTTACAAAATATCTAATTGCCTCTTGCTTGTTAAACAAGTATGTCCTAGCAAAAATGGTTACATGTTTTTCTGAAAGAATTTGATTAGCTTCTCAACTGACATTTCAGAAAAACGCAAATTTGTGGAACGGTTCAGTCAAATTTGCTCAAACTTTCACCATTTTCTTTCTCTTATCGTTATCTATTCTCTAAATGCGAATGTCTGGGTTTCATTCCCCTTTAAACTTTCTTCCAACCTGCAGAGTCAAATATTACCATTTTTCAGGAGGTTGAAAAAGAGAAGGTCTCCCCAAGAGTGACTAATCAAGGGAGACAGAGTCAAGCGTTAGGGTAAGGGTTAGGGTTAGTACAGTACTTGTCCGTGAAAAGGACAATAGCCTAAAGTAGCGCAATTTATTTGGTTCATTCAGTAATCGTAATGATGATGATGATAACAATAATGATGATGATAATAATAATGATGATGATGATAATAATAATGATAATGATAATAATGATGATGATAATGAAAAGAAGAAGAAGAAGAAGAAGAATAGTACATGCGACTTGTAATGCGCCAAATCCACTTTTTCGAGTGCTGTAGGTGCAGTGTTACAAAAAGTAACAAGGGATCGAGTAGAAAATGTGTCGTTATTAAGTGGATAAGACTTTGATTGCTAAATTCACGAATTCCTTTTCTGACTCTTGGATGAGACACGTTATCCACATACCTCATCCCTCCGATAGGACATAAACCGAACAGCCTGCCATTTATTTTTTTATTTTTTACTATATAGCCAAATCAAGAACAATAGGGCCGAAATTTTGGGAAAACGGTAAAATCTCCGTCATTTCTATTACTTTGAAAACAATAGGGGGTGGTTACTCCCTATTCACCCCCCCCCCCGCGGCGCCACACTAGCTGATTAAATGTAGTTTGATAATTTATATATGTCAAGTTTGTTCATTAACTGTACGTAAGCCAACTATTGCAAAGCAAGATGTTGGATGTTTTCTTTAATTTCTATGCCACAGGGGCGTAGTTAGAGGTGAGAGGGGAGAGGGGTTACGGCCCCCGAAACTTTCAGTTCCTGGCAGGTGCCCACTACAACTACATCAAAAATCGTGCTGAATGAAAATGAAAAAAATTATATTTTCTTTGTGCCCCCTCAAAAAGCAAGAACCCTTAATGCCCCCCTTCAGTGTATGTCTACGTATGCTAATTTGCTATTTCGTTTTTCACCAATAACCATGATTACAGTGTGTATAATTGTATTTTGTATCGTTGTTAAATTGTATACTTTTAGATTCAAATTTGTCATCGCCTTATTCTCTGTTAATAATATCCATTTTGTGTAATTGTTACTTTAAAAATGTATGCTATTTTACATTATTATGGATATAGAAAAAAAAATAAAATAAACAAATCAAATCCTAACTACGCCACCTGCTGTGGCAAACAACGTTCGCGTGACAGAAAAATACTCGATACTCACTGTAAAAAACATCATTTTTGAGAACCAGGTTTAGAGGTAAAAATGACCTTTTACGATTGTCGGGATAAAGGTGAATATACTTTATCACCGTCAAACAAGTTAGTGACTTCCAGGTGTCATCAACTGATCAATGGTCTTTTCATTTCAACCTTGATCTGGCATTTATTTATGCGATTCCAAGAAAACAATACATTTGTAACTGAGAATAAAAACACATACAACACAAAACATATGACGAAATAGTAATTAGAATTGTAGACATAGTTTGAATACATTACAGTTAGGACAATACATAGTACTATATAAATTATGATTACTAAATAAAACGTATAATTGAATTCAAAAAAACTGCAGCCATAAACAAAGCTTGAAGTGACAACAACCTTGAAGTAGACGACATAGATAAAACCAATATTTGGTTATATCATATTTGGTTAAAATAATATTTCGCGTAAAATGTCGATATGTAGGAGTTGCAGCAGCAGCAGCAGCAACACAGTAGTAGTAGTAGTAGTAGTAGTAGTAGTAGTAGTAGTAGTAGTAGTAGTAGTAGTAGTAGTAGTAGTAGTAGTAGTAGTAGTAGTCGTAGTAGTAGTACGTAGTGGTAGGAGAAAAATAATTGGAAGTAGTATAAGACTATGATCAAAGATTGACCCAGGGGCGTCAATCCATTTCTCGGATGGGGGAGGCAAAATGCTAGGAACGTGTCGAAATTTTCGGCGCAATACCAAATTTTGCGTGCAAAACTCGCCGAAAACGTGAAAATCGCGTATGTTAAGTAATATCTTTATGTTATTAAAGTTTAATGGTTTTGTAGTGCCTTACACTGCTCTTTTAACACATTCCATTACGTTTTATGAATTGTTTTATGTTGTCAAAAGTATGGGGGTGGGCAAAACGATATGTTTGACCCCCAATATTTTCATGGGTGTGACTGCCCCCTAACATCCCCCCCCCAAGATTGACGCCCCCAGTCTCGTGACGTCATCTTGATAGCCATTTTTCTTTACACTCCTGTCACTGCACTGGCTCCGTGCATAAGTAGTGTTTAAAAACGAAACAGGACTTGACAATCTATACTGCCCCAACATGACAAAAGGGGATAACTGACATTTTAGTGTTTCAGAAATATAGAGCAAAACGTATTTTCTTAAAAGCCTTAAAATACTATTCAGTGTTTTGTTTTCAAGTTAACATATCCAAATGTGTATTTCAAAGGTCTTTCAAAGTCATATAACAATTTCCTGACAATCCCGCATTTTTCGTTCAAATTGTCAATTATGCTGATTAAATATGAGAACAGGTGAATGTAATGTCTGGAAGCCAGACTAGGGCACATGTAGCTTTGACCATAAACTGTTTAATATTAATGCAAATTCTTTGCATACTTTTCTGACAAAGGTTGCTCTTAACAACCTGACAGCTTGCTGGAGGCTTGTCAGACATATTAACAACTAATTAATGCAATTTGCATTTTTGGTATTAAAAATTTATTCATAAACACAGGTGAGAAATATAACTCTGCACTAGGTTTCAGAAGAGAAAACATCCATAAATTTGAATACACTATGAAATAGTCTATTGCATATTCATATTTGGGCTGAAGATGGGTAAAATCAATTTTAAAGAGAATTATTTTGAAAAAAAAGTATGTAGGCTACCGTATCAGAAATCTAATCACTTATGGGGATAAGGGGCATAATTGATTAGATTATCAGGAATGCACGCCCCCCCCCCACCCTGACATAAGGGGATAACTGACATTTTGGTGTATCAGAGATATTGAGAAAACCTATTTGTTCAAAGCCTTAAAATACTATTCAGTGTTTTGTTTACAGTTAACGTATCCAAATATGCATTTCAAAGGTCTTTCAAAGTCATATGACAATTTCCTGAAAATCCCGCATTTTCGTTCAAATTGTCAGTTATGCCTTTTTGTCGTGGGGTTCCCCAAAAATTTGATATTAAGAAACTGTTACAAAATGCAATAACATCACAAAACATTTGTTACAGTTGGTTTCACGATTGCATTTATTTTTTTCATATACTCTTGAAAGGGAAATAAGTTAATGGTGTTGCCATGGAAACCAAATCATTTCCTTGTAAACCTAATTAAACCATACTTAACTTTGACCAGTTTTACATAACTTTACCGAGCTTTAAAAGTCTTTAACAATTGAACAGAAAAGGTTTTCTAATTGCAACAAAAATAAGAATATTGACATAATACTTGATTTATTTTGTTATTTGATTGTTGTCCTGGTAACTAACAAACTAAAAAACATCATGAAAAGACTGTTAGAAACCTCTTTTAAATTTTCAGTAACCTCCACAATTTCTCCACAGGTCTCTCTTTCTTGCTTTACTTTTCTGAAAACTATGAACTTTTTGTTTTCAAACAAAAAATATGTTTTTAGACTGAAATTTTGTGCTACAGAAATGCAAAATATGCTTTCGTTTTCTTCATTTTCGTTTTTTTTTTTTTTTACAAATGTCAATTGTTTGTGTGTTTACATGACAGTGTTCAAAATCAGACCACCATTTGACTGACAAAAGTGTGTAAAAATATTTAAGGGGGGAAATGCATTTTAAAACATGAATACATGTCTGTTCTAAGGTAATGTATTTTCAGTTTTTGAAACTTAGAACCCTGTATCTTTCACATTTTTGTGGAAAAAAAAATCAGATTTATGGCCTTTTTTGGACGCCAAAACGACCATTTTGGCGTGACAAAAATTTTCACCAACTTTGAAATGGTTGTAGAATTCACAAAATAAGCATATATTATTTTATGTGTTTATTTTTAATAATTCATATCATAATCTTTCCAGTGAGACTACATTTGCTATAATTTAAGTTGCATACTTTACATGTGGTAACCCCTGGAAATTACCGTGCTGTGACAAATGATACTACAAAAAATAAGCCCCTTTTCAGAGTAGTGCATCATTTGAACCACTATAAGATCTGATAGGCACAGGTTAGAAAGCTGAATTTCCCCTCCTTTCATGCAGAATTTAATAAGCTATAAGCTCACTATAATTGTATTTTACTAACAAATAAATAAACAGGAGAAGAAATGCAAAAAGAAGCTACCCTAATTTTGAAAAGTGTGTAAAAAGTCAGGAAATTTCTGGAAAAAAAATATTTTGGGTAAACCAATCAAGATATTGGCCTGAATATCTAATCAATTATGCCCCGTATATTTCTCAATAAGTGATTAGATTTCCAATATGGTAGCCTGCATAGTTTTTTCTTTTCAAAATTGTTATTTTTAGAATGGATTTTACTCATTTTGAACCCAAAAATGAATATACAATAAATAATTTGCATTATATATTCAAATTTAGACGGATGTTTTCTCTTCTGAAACCTAGTGAAGAGGTATTTTTCACCTGTTCGTATGAATATATTTTCAATACCAAAAATGCAATGTGCATACATTAGTTGTAGCAAGGTGTGGCAAGCCTCCAGGAAGAGCATCCTTTGTCAGATAGAGTAGTATGCATACAATTTGCATTTACTATGAAACTAGTCTAAAGGTAAAATATTCCCAAGTCTGGTTTCCAGACATTTAGATTTACCCATCTTCATATTGATAAGAAAACTTTTATCTTCAGTCAACTGCTTTCAGCACTACTAGAGTCTTGATTTGAGGCAAAGTGAGTGTCTCCGGAGGTTAAAAAGTCGGAAAGTGGGTGTAATTTACAGGTCAAAAAATTGCCTGGTCTGGAACTGAGACTACGTATGCCCATTAGCTATATTAGCATATTTTGCATTTCCAACTTCAGAAATGATTTCATCACAAAATTTTGGTCTAGAAAATATATCTTTCGTTATGAAAACATAAAGTTCATATTTTTGGTATTTTGACAGTCAAATGGTGGTAGAAACTTGAGCCTTGCCATAATGTTGCTGTGTACTTACTGGGCATATTCAGTCTCAGTTCTAGATTATGCAACGTTTTTTACCTCCATAGTACACTATTTCATAGTGGTTGAACATTTTATGCATACTTTTCTGTTTGACAAAGGTTGCTTTGAGCAACCTGACAGCTTGCTGAGGCTTGCCAGACATAGCAACAACTAATGTATGCATATTGCATGTTTGGTGTTGAAAATGTATTCATAACAGGCGGGTGGTTGTTATGTGTATCAGGCTGAGTGCTCTAGTGAACTAGTCTGCTTTGCAGACTCTAAAATGGCTCGTGACACGAGATGCCCTTTTAACAAGCTGATTATGAAACAAAGGGACACTTTTAATAAATATTTTTTTGTTCTACATGTTTAACATGGTGTACTGAGTCCCCTACACCATGTAACTCAATTTTGAAAAAAAAAAATGTCAGTTATGCCCTTTTGTCATGAGGGGGCAGTATAGCCTGATGATAACAAGAAATTGGGTTTTTGAATTTCCTGTTCAGACACTAAAATAACTATTATTCCAAATTACAGGCGTCGCTAAAGTTCTCACTAATGATATTTTCACATAGGTTTACGTTGAAAATAATCGCAAGGATTTGATGAGTTAAATAGTTAGTGTGCAAAAACTAAACATGACTTTTGGCAATCCATAGTTGTGGATAAATTGAAATTGTTTTGTCACAAGGTTCTGGAATTTTATCCTGTTGATAAAATAAAATAATTATTATTCCAAATTACACGCGTCGCAAAGGTTCTCACGAATAAAGTTCTCACATAGGCTTACGTTAAATTGAAAATAATTCTAGGGCTTTGATTACTTATTTTTGTTATCATTTATTTCTCCAAACCTCTCTACTTATCACATCTAAAGGCACAGATTATTCTGGCTGCATGAGGTTCAGTAGCGTAATGAGAAAAATAAATTGGAGTCAGAAAAGTATGTGTTTGTGTGTTTGTGTAAATGTACATGTATATGTGCGTATGAGAGTGATAGTGGG
>JZLH01S0253955.1:52997-67240 GCA_001188425.1 Eucidaris tribuloides | reverse complement strand
TCATCATCATTATCATCATCATCATATTATTATTATTATTATCATTACACTCATTTCATTTTGTGCGACGGACAAACCGCAATGACAAAACGGCTGATATGCCATCGCTTTCATAAGGAAGACGATGCGAGCTATGTCTCCATTGTCATCGCGCTTTGTCCGATATGGTACGCTGAGACGCCAGAATATCTGGCGTTCCGATGACCGCCGCCGTTGAAAACTTGGCAAATTTGGGAAATTGCATTGCCTCCGAAAAATGGCCCTAGAATCAAAACGCCTTACTCAAAATCAATGATCTTGGTATCATTTTATTGGAAAAAGAATGTTCTAGGCAACGAAATAAAATTAATGACATTTTGCCGATAATGTTGAGGAAATTAGCGATCATACTTGTAGCATTCTTTCTGGGCCACCCTGTATAATAAGCTTGGCCCTACCTTAATTGGGATTGGGGGTGAAAGTCTTTGTCATCTAAAACACGAAAGAGACATTTTCAAGGCAATTAGAATGTTTTAATAATTTATTCACATTAATATATTGTATATACGTGTATATATATCAAATATAATCATAAAATCAAATATGACAACTAGATTACAATACTAAAATTTGTGGAATTCAATTTGATAGAATTACACCCAAACGTATTCATAAGTTCTAAACGGAATCATCACAGTTTCAAGAGAGTATATGGATTGAATGTCATATTTCTGATTTGTAGAAGTGAAGGGAATGTTTAAATGAGATTTTTTTCCAGGCATTAATGTAGATTCAATGAGTGCAGGATAGAAAAAAAGAACTCAGCGGTGAAAGTTTGAGCAAATTTGTATAATCCATTCAACGGTCATGATTTTCGAAAGTTCACTAAATTCCAACATGGGACGCCCTCTTGTCAATTTTGCTATTAGCTGCTGATCGTCAGAGTGGTGCGGTTCTTAACGGCGGCGGCTTTGGGGCCTGAGCGCCCCTACCCCCTCCCTAAAAAAAAAAATTAGAACTTGCCAAGGCCCCTTCCCCGCCCCCCCCCCCCAAAAAAAAAAAAAAAATCGCCGGGAATCCTTTTGTAAACACATTAATAATATGTAATAAAATCCACCTTTTGAAACTAAAATTTGCCGTGCCAAACCCGCCCCCAACCCTCCCCCGCTGTAATGACTTTTCGTCGGCTGGGCGCCAGGAATGCGCAGAAAAAATTTGGATCTAGGCTTTAGTGGCGCGAATGATGCAGTCGCCTAGTAGCCCCCGCCCCCCCCTAAATTTTGGCTCTAGAAGCCGCGCATGGCACTGTCAGATTAGAAATAAGCTGTTTTACATTTTGTATAACTGCTCTATACAAATTTCACATTTTTTGAAATAAGAAATAGCCCTATTGTACTTATTACTACGGCATGCTAGAATTGCAATGATTCCTTGCCTTTTCGAAGAAACAAGGTCAGCTGATGTATTGCTCTTTGAGGAAAGTAACATTTTCTGAAAACTTTGTATACCAATTCACCAGGTGTTCTAAGGGGACATCACAGATATTGAAGAATGGCCAAATGAGGGTGTCCTGCAGGGGTTCAATCAAACTTTGAAAAAAAAAAATCATAACTCTTATCCAAATTTGTTCACATTTTCACTAGTGAATTCCTTTACATTTGCTTCATATATTGAATTTATGTTGATGTCACGGGAAAATTCCCAGTAAAGACTCTATCTTTTTCACACCCCAAAATAAACTTATTGACCACTGCAGTTAAAATCATTTATAATTTATGTAAATTGTTCGCCTCTCACAAAAACACTGGGGCTGAAAGTCAGGTTTTGTGAAAATAAGCGCTGATAAACTTTCAACGTAATGCACCACCAAACGTCACTTACTGACGTTGAATACAGCCGTGAAACTAGTCTGACTGCCAGACCTGATTCATGTATCAAATACTGAAAACTGAATACGTGCTGATCAATGCTTACGAGGTCATGAACGTACATCAGTGCAGTTGGATGATTGTCAAGCAATTTTTTCTACAGTGAGGCTTTACCAAATCCCTTTACCAAATTAGTAGATGAAAGCTGTATCTAGTGTCTCAGACTACCGTTACAAAATACAATTTTGAGCAAGGGCCTAATTTCAAATGATTCATCGTTTATATTAATTTTCAAAAACTTTACAACAAATGAATACCAAATTTTGTACACTGCTTTCTAATGTATCTATTTTTAATTGGATGAAATCTTGTGTGCAAATCAACAACACCGCCTTAAGATAAGAGTATCTGGCAGTTCAAAGTTTTGAGCTTTACTGAACAAATCACATTGAGAAACACTGCAATGACTCTCTGTCACCAATGTTTGCAGTGTTGCCCCGAGGCTGGTCTCGAGGCCAATTTTAAAAGTCCTTGGTCTTGGCCTCAATCCGAGGCCCTGTGCAATCCCTATGGGAAAATGTTTTTCGACGGCCTTAATTGGCCTCGGAGCGTGTGGCCTGGGCACAACACTGAATGTTTGTTAGTGGAATTTGCAGATTCGTAGCTGGGGCCATTTTAAAAGTGTATCATTTTTTTCTGGGACACTCGGTAGTACTAGGGGGCCTATGTAAAATTTTGTGAAGTTCATGTTAATTATTGGCAACATGTATAGATACATTCTACTTGGTTGTTGCCATTTTTTCTGTTGACCTCGATGACCTTGACACAAGGTCACATGTCAAATTGGTCATACATCGTCCAAAGTATATCGACCTTGGTATCAAAATGTGGCAAATTTCACAAGGAATAAGTACTGAGGCATTTATTTTGTTATTTGACCTTTTTCAATATGCAAAAAAAACCTAATTACAGGCAATAATATGCATAAATTTGCCTCTATTCAGATAAGTCCAAGCTAGAGACCATGGAACCATCTTTTGTAATTTTCTTGACGGATTCTAGTCAATTCGAGGGTGCTGATTCCAAATGCGATGAGTGTCAGACCCAAAACATTGAGCGTTTCTGGAAAACACCAAAAATCCAAATGGCTGTCAAAACCATTAAAAAGGCCACTAAGGTCACATTACCGTACACATTTCAGTTATCGTTTTCAACATATACACCTTTGATTGATGGATTCCAGTCAATTCAACTGTGCTGATTCCAAATCCGGTGGATGACAAACTAAAAACCTCAGGTGTTTTCGTAAAACCGCCAAATTTCATAATGGTTGCCTAACCTAATATATTGGCTCCTAAAATTGCATTAGAGTGCATGTCTAAATCATACTTTGGACATATAAAATTTGTTTTGTAATCTAATCAATTGAGGGTGCTGCCTCAAATCAGATGGGTGCCGGAGGAGAAAAATATTGAGCATTTTTGGCATTCTACATGTTGAAAAAAGATAACTAAAATGATCACGGAATTAGCGGCCTTTTTAGTGGTTTTAGCGGCCATTTTGATATTTCGGTGTTTTTTACAAAAGGCTGAAGGTTTCGGGTCTGGCACCCATCAGATTTGGATTCAGCACCCTCAAATTTACGACTAGAATCCGTCAAAAAAAAAAAACAACATTACAAAGTAGGTCCCATGGTCTCTAGCTTGGACTAGTCTGAATTCAGGCAAATTTATGCATATTATTGTCTGTAATTATTATTTTTTTTTGCATGTTACAAAAAAAATGAAGTTGGAACTTAAAACTTGTCAACTGGACTTACTTGTTTGTTGAAAAGCGACGTTTCACGTCCTATCCCGGACGCTTCATCAGGCCGACTGATCTTCAGCGGCAATTGGTTGATGAGCCGTGACGGGGTCGAAGAATTTCGGAAAACGTCGAGGAATCTTCCTAACTGCCGAGTTGTAGGCCCCAGCTTCGACCCCGTCACGGGTCATCAACCAATTGCCGCCGAAGATCAGTCGGCCTGATGAAGCGTCCCGGATAGGACGTGAAACGTTGCTTTTCAACAAACAAGTAAGTCCAGTTGACAAGTTTTAAGTTCCAACAGAAAGGTCAAATAACAAAATAAATGTCACATTACTTGTTCCTTGTGAAATTTGGCACCTTATGATACCAAGGTCGATATACTTTGGACGATGTATAACCTGACCTTTGACCTTGTGTCAATTCACCAAGGCCAAAAGAGAAATGGCAACATCGTTTTTCTGAATAGTCAGACTATTGAACCACTGTTATGTAACTCAGGTATAACAATGACATTTGTTAGAACATCCACAATGTTAAATAATGTTTGTAAATCTGAAATTTGGACAGAAGTTTGCATTTAAATGTTATTTTCAGCAAAAAATTGAGATATAAGATTATGTCACCCCAGAGATGAGAATGATTTACTCTGATCATTAAATAAAATTGAATTTTTGTCACAATTTGTTATTTTCTTGTGCACAATAAATTTTGGCTACTCTAATTAAAATGTTCAAATGTATCCTGTACATTTTTGCATTAATTGAATTTTAAATCATAAAACTCTATAAATTGTGTATATACTTGATACATATCTTTTCTCTCTCATATCTATATGAATATAATTCCTTTTAAGGATATTATGCATCTATCTATTGTATGCCCATCATGAGGACATAGACACTATGGACAGTTTCACTTTTTATATAATACATGTACAATACATTTAACCCGTTAGAGACAATTTGATATCAAAATAACACACATTTTCCATAGACCCCAACACGAGTTAACTCATACTTAGTCTCCAACTGGTTAATAACTTCATAACTCGTACCACTAAGATGTAACAGAACCCTTCTCTCAAAACTGCTACGCAAACATAATTATACACTGTGTTCAAAATACTAAGGCATGATAACATGGGTGTGAGTGACCACAAGTAAAAATAGCTGAAAAAAGCTAAAATTGCAAAAGCTCCTATACTATTGTACAGAGGAAATTCACAAAAAGAAAATAAAAACAAAAGTAGCTGAAATCAGATAAAAAGCTGAACTCTCACACCCCTGTGATGACTCTGAAAGCTCTGAAGTGTTGTGCGTAATATATTTGAACATTACTTCTTTTAGTCATAATCCCTAGAAAAACATTTGATAGGAGCACACGTGAACAGGTGAATATATAACTTCCTAACTCACACAAACAATACAAAATATTCACGAATATAAATCAACATATACAAAATATTCATGAATATGAATCAACTTATACAAAATATTCACGAATGTAAATCAACTCATACAAAATATTCACTAAATAAATCAACTTATACAAACATTACATCTACCAGTAATAACTCACAATGTCTGGACAGAATAAAACTTATAAACAGAAACAAAGTGGGAAGATGACAACCTTTAGAATAACATCTTTCTTGACCATCCTTGGTATAAGCAATTTTTACTTTCCATGTAGTTGTTACGAAAGAACGTTGAGCACGTATTCAGATAATTATGCTTGTGGGACAAAGTTTGCCGACTAGCTTATACGTACGAGAACCAGTAACAGATGGACAGATGGACAGACAATCTGAAAACATGATGCCTTTGGCAACTTCATTGCTGAGGCATAAAAAAATATCTGAATGTAATGTCTGTAACGCTGGAATTGCCCTTTCTGCAAGCAGCTGCAAGTTGGCATATAATGGACATATTACATGAAAATGAATGATGAATGTTTTATAGTCTTGTATCAAAGTACAAACCCTGCAATCGCACAATATCAAATATTAACCCCCTGATTACTGGAGCCATGTCAAGCCTGCAGTTAGCACCTCTACAACTAACTCTGCTGAGGTAGCAAATTCAACCTTCAAATCGCCACTGAATGAAGCAAATATTCGCAGTTGCATGTGATGTTTGGAGAATCTGCGTACCCGTCTGTGTACAGGGTTGCAGAGTCTTCTTTGGTGATCATGGAATGAATTGAATGTACCCTCTTCAAATGAAGGCACTTTTATCCAATTTTTTAGACACTGAAAATGGATGGGAATGGTCAAGTGTGTGTGTGTGTGTGTGTGTGTGTGTGTGTGTTTGTAATCGCCTCCAACCGTGGATGTTTTGGATTAATTTAACTGTACAACCGCGGACGTATCTTCCAGGGGGGACAGTCCACGTTTTTAGATCTTGTTGTAATTGAAGTGCTTATGCGGCATTACAACCAGCAAGCAAGGTCTGGGGGTATATAGAAAATGTCCGCATTTGGAAGTTGTGTACTGTAATGTATACGTCCGCAGTTGTCAGAAGTTTCGTCCTCATTTAATAGGTAAAAATTGCCGTGTGTGTCCTCGGTATTACCGTTACAAACACACACTCACATTAAAAATTGTATGTCCTCGGTCAAAGGTGATTACATGTATGTGTGTGTGTGTGTGTGTGTGGAATGAGCAGCTATTCTTAAGGGCTAATGACATGATTGGGAACACTTGGAAAATGTCTCAAAAAGCAAATGAGTTGGGACATACTAACTGAAGTGTAAATCTAGGCTTGAAGAATTTGTCTTGAATTTGTTTATTTAATGAGAATCAAGCATCAACATACCAGTATTAAACTACTCTCGTGCCCTGATAGAAATTGATCCCATAGAAAGCTACACAATAAATTTACCTGTCACAAGGGATACTTACGGTAGTTCTTTCAAAATGAGTCAACATTTGACCATACATTTTCGTAGCAGAATCCTTGCATAGTAAACTTGATTTAAAAAGTTTTACCCCCAAGTTGAGGACTATGTTCAATTACTCTATTTGCCTTTAAGTGAAATAATGCGGTCAAGGAGCAGCTCAAATCAGAAATATATAAGGCTCTGTGACCTACATGTAGGGCTCTGGTTGATATATTTTTTCTGTCGACGTGTCAGGAAACTTGATCTCAACACAGACATGTGTGTTGACATGAACAGTATTTTTTCTACTGGTCTACTCTCTGTGGAGTAAGACTGGGTTATGTTTAGGAACAGCCCCACATGATGTTACATGCCTGTCCCTGGTGAAAAACAAAGCCGTGGCTTTATAAATACAAAGGTCAAAGAGCTTCTAACACCCTGGAAAATACCAGTGTCTGGTGAGTATGTGTAATTTGATGAGGAAAGAATTCAATTTTCGTGATTATGTCTTGTTTGTTTTTCTGTCGACATAAAGAAATTAATGTGGACATGTCGGCATATTTGGTTTGTTGACATTCATTGTGTCAACCAGAGCCCTACCATGACTTCCAAACTTTCAATCTACAATCTAATCCCATCATCATTACATCATTACTTTCACCCATATTTCATTAAACTCCAATAAGAATTGCTAAAGACACAATTTAACACTGACCACAGTCTACACATTGTGAGTTACATAATCCTCTACACTCTAGGTGTCTTTGTTAAGGTCTAAAAATGAAGCCCTGAAAAAGTTGTCTTGCATAATGGTCAATTAGTGCAATAAAAGAGTGAAAATCTACAAGTACTCAATTTAACTCTGTTCACCTGTCCTTTTCCTCCCATATACTACTGTGTAATAAAGCTAGACTACTTTGTACTCCACTGGAGTAATAAGTCACACTTGATGTTTATCCCTGCATACCTTGCCAGTGGCTGCAGCATAACTTTCCAAACTTTTGTATTTTAGCATGTTAATTTGCCTATTCAAGCACTGTTACGTAGCTCAGAGATCAAAGTCTGACAAACTGAATCTCCACAATGTTATACAGCATGGCCCAAAAAGAATGCTACACATGCGATCATTAATTTCTTCAACATCATCCACAAAATGTTATTATTTCATGGGTTAGAACATTCTTTTTCCAGCAAAATGATACCATGATCATTGATTTTTAAAAAGGCGTTTGGATTCTAGGGCTATTTTTCTGACGCAATGTAATTTTCTAAAATTTCTATTTTTTTCAACTCCAGCGATCATCAGAACACCAAAATATTCTCGTGTAACGACTTCCCATGGAATGGGCTGCACTATCCAGGTGCAATGACAATGTCAGCCATACCTTCCCATTGTCTTCCGTATCAAAGCGAGGCATTCCAGTCGTCTGTCTCCCCGTTTATTCTATGGCACGCTGTTACGTGAGAATATTTTGGTGTTCCCAGGTTCGCGGGAGTTGAGAAAGAAACAAATTTCCGAAATTACATTGCCTCAGAAAAATGTCCCTAGGATCCAAACGCCTTACTCAAAATCAATCATTATGGTACCATTTCGTCGGAAACAGAACATTCTAACAAATGAAATAACAGTTAATCCATTGCCTCCGAGATTCTGAATATCCCATAGAGTTAACACAGGGCACATCCGGTTCCTGTAGCCAACGGGTTAATGGCATTTTGTTCATGATGTTGAAGAAATTAACGATTGTATGTGTAGCATTCTTTCTGGGCCACCCTGTATTGTGTCTGTAAGTTATCACAGCAACAATGACCAGTATCACACTACCACCAGGAGGAATGATCAGGATGCGTAACCATGGCAACACCCACTCAGTCATTATCCTGTGTCTCTTCCTTCATGACCTCAATGTTATAGAGGACCTTCTTGGATCTCACCCAGCTGAACGAGTTGTCGAATTGCACCACATCTGCAACGACCAAAAGATTGGATAATTAACCCTATGTTAACTGGGGGAGGGGGGAGGGCAGCGGTCAATTTGACCACCCCCCCCCCCCCGATGAATTTTGTGACCATTCTACCGTGCATTACTTTTTGAATGCATTATTTACCTACTTTTTACTTTTAATTCTAGCGTACCTTTTGAGAAAATTTCCATGAAAATCAGACGTACCATTACAACAATGCACAACTTTTTATACATTCATGTCAGCCCAAAAATGGATAAAAAATGTGATATTGTGTATAAAATCAAATGCAAATTGTGTTTCTCTTTCATTAACTCAAATAGATATGCATAATTTGACTTTCAATGGCTGCAATTATTTCATTTTAGTATGATCATGCTTCAAAATGTATCTACGAAAAAATTTTGACAGAAAACAAAACAAAAACAAAAGCAAAAAAAAACTAGAAATGTTTGACTGCGTGCAGTTGATGGGTATGCCTCCGCCCAGTGCGCCCACTATGTAGTAGCTAACAACCTAATTATATCAACAGTTCTAACTGAAGTTATAGGTCTGACACAAAGTTCATTGACCTTTGACCCTTGACCATGACTGTTGACTCCTGTGACTCTACCAAAATATTTGTCTTTTAGTTTTGAACCTAACCGCCAAATTACATCAACAGTGAGAACTCTTTATTGAAATAACAGGCAGAAATAACATTTTGGGACAAAGTTCATTGACCTTTGACAATTGACCTTGACCTTTGACCCCTGTGACTCTACCAAAATATTTGTCTTTTGGTTTTGAACCTAACCACCAAATTATATCAACAGAGAGCACTCCTAACTGGAGTTATAGGCAGAAAATGGCATTTAAGGACAAACTTCATTGACCTTTGACCCTTGACTGATTTGTCCCAAAATCTAATTATTTCATCCTTGCTTACTGGTCTACCCTTGGTCCAAGTATCATTAAAATCCCTCTAGCGGTACTTCAGTAATCTTGTTCACAAGAAAGTGTGGACGCACGGACGTACGGACGGACAACCCGAAAACATAATGCCTCCGGCTCCCTTACGGGGCGGAGGCATGAAAATAAATACAAAAGAAATTCACAAAATAATATACATCATAAGAAATCAATAATTTCAATTTTGTTACAGTCAAAGCTGCTCTAACAACCACCTATATAGGAAGACCACCTTTCTATAATGGCTACAATTTTTATTTCCCTTGAAAAGTGCTTCTCATTGAAATATGTATGAAATAAACCTTAACTTGATAGCAGGAAATCTCTCTTGCACCCCTCCCACAACAATGCAAAATATCACTCACACCCTTAGGCTATTCACGAAGGATACGTCTGTGAAATCTGAAAATCATTTACCTGGAATTTGAAAACGTGCAAAAAACAATTGCTGTTTAAAGATTGTGTCATTCATTTGCACGTCAAAAAACACCTAAATGAATGAAATCAGCTGAAATCATATCCAATGTGAAGATTAATATAAATAAACACCTCTCATTGAGACTTGGGGTAAAATATTGAGTTTTGGTGAAAATCTGGACGGTTAAACTTCATCCTTTTTCAAATTACTCAGAAGCAATTTCAAAAAATCCGCGACGTCAAACGTGCATGTGCCATTCTAAAATTGTCCGATCAGCCGTTAGCCAAAGGTCGTGCAGAGGTTAGCCGTTTAACCAATCAGTGCGCTCCGCTGGTCTTGCGACGATACACATAACCGCGATTCGCAGTTTGAGCAAAATTGAAACTCATGGAAAGAACAACATTTTGGTTACATGTCGTTATTAGTTTTTCTCATAAAATAACAAATTCGTGACGTATGGAACAAATTCATGACGTATGGATCTCAAACTTTCAACACACCATTTGTAAGTACTAAACTACCTTTTGGTATTGATAATGAAGGGAAGTAATGGACTTGCACATCCCTGACACAATCTTTAATGCATGTTCTATGCTAGAAATTCAAATCCAGGTTTAACGTTCCCTATAATTCCACTAAAACTGAGTTTCTAGCTCCCTTACTTTGCTAGAGGTTTGAAGATGGTACTTTCTTCTATATAACATTGTATTTACACAAAGTTAAGTTTCAGGAATGCAAAAGAGACACCCTGCCTTTGAAGACCACTTTTCTTGTCTCCCTGGCAGAGTCTTTATATACAAGCCCTACTGTAGTACATGTATGATGGTATAGGAGTTTTCTAGCAATCTGTGACAACTGCTGAAATTTTAGGCCATCCCTTTAAACTTTAAAGGCAGGGCATCTCTTTTGCATGCCTAAAAGTTGACATTGTATAAATACAATTATGGCATTTACAGATGTAGAAGAAAATGCCATCTGGGAACCTTTAGCAAACTATAGGAGCTAGAAACTCAATTTTAGTGGAGTTATAATAACTGTTAGACTCTGATTTGAATTTTTTTCTCGCGAGAAAAAAATTCCTACCATAGAACGTACACTAAACGGCTACTGTTTTTCTTTCGCATTTTTAAAATTCTAGGCAATTACTGACCACCAAATTTCACAGACATGCCTTTCATCAATAGCCTAAGGGCATGGGTTATCTTTTCCTGGTCTGCGGGGATGTTTGCCAATGAGATATACTGCCTTTAAAATCTCTATATTTGGAATGACTTACATCTTCCCAAGTCTGTGCAAGCATATCCACCAATCTCAGGGACGAGATGACTGCAGCATCTGTGCTTCTCTACCACCTCTCTCCACTTGTGGCGGTCATCGTCCGGCGATGACTGGAGGTAGACGGCAAACCCAATGTTGTAGTGTCTGGTCACAAACTCCCATCTAGGTTACGATTCAATTAGAGATGAATTATTCAAAACGTTTTACAGACATGAAGATACATGGATCTATGATGAACTTTAAGTACGAGCCTAACCCACCACGGGGAGAAATAAAAATAACAGTCCTGTAAACTATTATTAGCACTTCAACACCCTCTCATGTGAAGTCTATTTCATTTATTTTTGTGCATTTTTTGCATGTGCAGTTTTGACCCATAATTTATGTTAGCTATGACTAAAGATGACATTACCTTGACTATCAAATTCATTATGATCTATTAGTTCCAGATGTAGTTAATATAAATTTCTCTGGTCATCTTTTCTGCAGTATATAACAAAATGAATTTGAATATAAACTTAAACCTTTCAAGCAAGCATTAGGAAGAATGAATGTGTCATTGTAGATGATTGAAATTTACAAGCAAATTTTTTTGGAAAAAAAAATCAGATTTGAAGAATATCAATTCTGATCTTAAAAGACAAATGGTTAAAACAATTTTTTCTTACTTGATGATGCATCCAGGTTCTGTAATGTCAAAGGTGAACTCTTCTCGTGACCCATGACCTATACAGACCTCCTTCATCTTGTGTTCCTTGAAGAACTCATTCTTTAGATAGTATGACTCTGGAATCTTGCCACCAAACTTTATCTATGAAAAATAAACAACCAATATAAAAAAATTACCAGTTAAGTTACATAGTTGTTAATCTGTTTTGTATTTAAAATATTAAGTGCAATCTACTTGAACATAGCACTCAACTGGCAGTGTGCATTCATAAATCTAACATTAAAATTCATAAAAAAATTGTAATTCTATACAAGTTCAAATATATCTCTTTGTTTTTGTAACAAAAATTGAGGACAATTTCACTACAGAACATTGAATGGAACATGGAAAGCTTCTAAAATATTCATATCATTGATTATTACATGTTAGCAGGTGCGGCGTAATGTTCAGATTGACAATGGACTTGGAGGGGCAACCATTGTTTGTGATTAATGCTCTGTCGCCCCCCCCCCTCCCCCCCCTCCCCCCGCCAATCCCATTGTCTATTCCAAACATTCTGCCGCCCATGCATGTTACTTTGTATGGACAAGTTAAACTGAGATACAATACTCCATTAGGTATAACAAAAAAACTGGGAGTAGTATGTTCCTTCTTTTGCTGATTTTATGGCATATCTGACACAAATTCTTTGTCACCTGTATGGAACTATATGTGAATTTCCATATGAAGTACATACAACAAACAACAAACTGACACCATAAAATTCTCCTATGGTACATGTAGTTGACCTGACCTTTGACACACAGCGAGGGTCACCATCTGGGTCACAAGCTGTCCCACCATAATGAGCTGGTAGATCGTCTCCTATGGCTGCCCTCAAGACATCCTTATAGTTTCCTGTAGAATGTGCATATTTGTTATTCATGTAAAACATGTTGCACCATTGTATTTCAAAACATAGGGTTCATAATACTGTACATATGGAAATTTTCAAACATTTAATTTTTTGTGCTCCCAGACTTTGTAGAATTTTGTGTGTGTGTTTTTTACTTCACGAGCAGCTGAAGTACAGGGCATGCAACCACACAAAGCACAATGCTGCCCGCTAAGCAGCTGGTCATGCATGTAAATACTGTTCAAACACCAAATAAGTTTGAAGTGCAAAAACCAAACGATTAGCTTTGCAAAAAATATTAGTATGTTCTCACTTTCGCACTAGAACCGGTGAGCAAGAAATGTATGAAATGCATGAACATCTCCACACCACAAAATATGCCACGTTTATGCAAGCATCTTTACATTGTATGCATTCATCTAAGTCTGTCTGCAGATAAACTGAAATAAATGCAATTAAATGAAATGATATAAGAAATTATCAGCTCCATTACACAGCTATTAAAATGAAAGTTTTCCTTATTTTTCTTTAACATAGGGTTGACAACTAAATTACCCATACTCTTACCAAGTTTTGCATTTAAGAAAAAAAACTTATTTTCCCCAAAGCCCCAATTTGTATTTCTTGAGCATTTGACATAATATGAAAGCTTACAGCTAAAAGTATTCAAAAATACCTTAAAGCCACTTTTCATTCTTGAGTTATGGAGGGGGGGGGGAGGACACCAAGTTTACACTAAGTATAAATATTCCAGTTGTTAATCTATTTTTTATTTTACAAACAAAATGAAAAATAAACAATTCTTGCAGCTTACTGTATATGCCATATATTTTCGCGATTTTATTGTACTTGCATTCACGTTGTACAGAAATATTGGGAAGTGAAAATTTTCGCGTTCAGTAAGTCGCGAAATTCGCGAAAATAAAACCACCACGAAATATTCAGCGTATACAGTAATTGGAAAATGTTACATCAAACTTGCAATTCTTCAGACGAATACTGCACAAGGCCTACAAAACTATGGGCGTCCTACCATACTGGTATAAAACATATAAAAACGTATAAAAACATGCTTCTCAATATGTTCGCCGAGTTACACATTGATAAACTCATGCCTACAAATATACAAAATACAGTATAACTGAAAAGTATCTCATTAACAGAATGTGTAACAACAATAGCGCATACAACTCATTGAATTGGTCACTTATGTGTTTTGTTTGTTTATAAAACGAGTTAATTAAATCAAGCAAATTAAATTATACAGTTGAAATAAATTCATTTTTAATAGCACACAGCTGGCTTTCTGATAAAATAAATTTTGGACAGAAACTGATCGTCTTTATCTTTCAGTATGTAAGGGTGTTAAACTGTAATGCACTTATTGATCTGCATTAGGTGTGGGTAATAATGAGTGAGTGAATGGCTTGATGCTTAATTTTCATTGCTGAAGATTCCAACTTACCTCCAAGTATAGTCACCTTCTTCTTGGTGTCCTCGCTGAGAAACGGTTTGATGAGATTAAAGCCAATA
>JZLH01S0253955.1:36573-50238 GCA_001188425.1 Eucidaris tribuloides | reverse complement strand
GGGGGGGCAAACATATCATATTTGCACCCCTCCCCCTTACACACACACACACACACAAATAATTTTGACAAACGAAAATAAATACAGTGCGAACCGTGTCTATAAGTGGGCCACCATCATCGATCATATTGCGCCACATTAATTCATTGTGAAAAAGCTGGATGGTGTCCATGTGTTGTACGGTTAATTACACTATGATTCTTTACAGTGCAACACTAACCTTTTCCACTCTTGTGATTCTTAGCACGCCTAATATTTCTTCACATGCGACTATTTATCGATATGCCATTAAAGTCCTTTCATGGCAGACCTGGAATATACACCGGGTGTCAACCGTTTCCGAACGAGGGTCCGTACCAAACAGGAGATCCCTCAAATGTCAAAAACCACAGAGACCACCAACCAATGTACTTCTCTAAACACCTATGTAGAGCCACAATAAATATAAAAAGACACAAGAGAAGAGAATAAAAGGAAATGAAATTATCACTGTTTAAAGGACAGTAAGGGATTTGCACATCAGAAAACGGTAAAAATGAATGAAATCAACGACTCAGTGGCGTCCTCCGCTGTGTCTTCGACCGGTACATGATACATAACCGCGAGGTCGCCAATTATGAAGCAACATTTTGAACCTCACGGAAAAGAACAAATTCGGTAACATGTCGTTATTAGTTTTCTCATAAAACAACAAATTCATACGTATGATCTCAAACTTTCAACACATCATTTGTACGTACTAAACTACCGTTTGGTATTGATAATGAAGGGAAGTAAGTAATGGACTTGCACATCCCTGGCACAATCTTTAACCAAAGATCACGTAGATCTATTTCACAACTAACTGGTATGTCACCATAGCTCCCATAAACATGAACATGAAACAGGATTCGTACACTTATACAGGGTGGCCCAGAAAGAATGCTACGAGTATGATCGCTTATTTCTTCACCATTATCGGCAAAATGTCATTAATTTTTATTTCGTTGGTTAGAACATTCTTTTTCCAATAAAATGATACCAAGATCATTGATTTTGAGTCAGGCATTTTGATTCTAGGGCCATTTTTCGGAGGCAATGCAATTTCCCAAATTTGTCAATTTTTAACAGCGGCGGTCATCGGAACGCCGAGATATTCTGGCGTCTCACTTGCCATACCGGACAAAACCGCAATGACAAAGGGCTGGAATGCCCTCGCTTTCATAAGGAAGACAATGCGAGCTACATCTCCATTGTCATCGTGGTTTGTCTGGTATGGCATGCTGAGACGCGAGAATATTTCGGTATTCTGATGATCACTGGAGTGTAAAAAATAGTAAATTTGGGAAACGACATTGCCTCCGAAAAATAGCCCTCAGATCCAAACACCTCAATCAAAATGAATGATCATGGTATCATTTTGTTGGAAAAAGAATGTTCTAACCCATGAACTAATCACCAATGACATTTTGTGAATGATTTTGAAGAAATTAACGATCGTATCTGTAGCATTCTTTTTGGACCACGCTGTATACATCTTCACAATTCCCTGACTTTCCAAAGGAGAAAACTGTAAATTTCCATGACTGTTTTAACATTTTTACAGCATGTAAAAATACATCAGTGCAGCACTAGCAAGTTCCCAATTAAGGGCCATTTCAAATGTATCTTGAATAAATGCAGGATTTTCCTTGAAATTCTAGAAGAAAGTGACAAATTCCCTGACTTACCATGACATTTTGCTTCTGGAAAAAGTATTATCAAATTCCCTGACTTTCCAGAAATTCCGTAACCCATACGAACCCTGTTGAAAATGTACCTACTACTTCTGCTACTAGTGCTACTTCCACGACTCTACTACATGTACTTCTACTAAGTACTACTTCTACTACTTTTACTAAGAACTACTACTCCCATTACCACCACTACCGCTCATTTCACTAATTTCTACTACCAGTACTGCTACAACTTTTCTTCTACAACTACTAACTACAGTACTATTCCTACCACTCCTACCATTACCACCACTAGAGGTGGCGAAATTTGATCTAAACCTCATTCGATTATCGTGGAAAAAACATCATCGATAACACGATTTATCGCCTGAGTTGAAAAATAGATTTGTGATGTACAAGATAAATCTGTTGTAGGCTTAAATTGACAGTGCACTCTTTAGGGCTGTTATCAAAATGTGGTCAAAACAATATTGCTTTCTGTAGACCCTCTTGTAACTAGATCTGGAGATTTGTGGTGCCGACTGTTTATAAGTGGCATTTTGGTTGGCAGGGTGTTGACAGATTTGTTGACAAAATACTAAATGCACCACTGCGCTTGCACAACCACAAGTTTGATAGCTGAATAGCATGGAGGTCTCTCATATTACTCCTACATGTACCTCCCTGTTTTCATATCTCTTGTGTGCAGAGTATTCTTAGCTATGGGGAATTCTTTGTCCACCGTCCCTCCCACTGCAATGCACGCATTTACCCCATTTGGTTTTCATAATCGACGGTATTTTGTGCCATATCGTCCCTCTGGCGATATTTTGAAATAATCACGAGATAATGATTGTGTATTCAATATTTTTTCAACATCGACTAATTTCGATATTATCCAAACATTGGCCACCCCTAACCACCACTATCACTCCTTACTACTACCACTACTACTACTACTATTACTACTACTACTCTACTTCTACTACTACTACTACTACTACTACTACTACTAGTACTACTACTACTACTACTACTACTACTACTGTACTACCAGTGGCATATTGAACCAAATCATTTGCTGAGAAACGAACACACAAAATACAAATTTGTCAATGTACACCTGTCTGTACCACGATCTAATTTCATTCAGGGGATCAAGTGTCTCACAAATTCCCCAATCTGATGTCAGTGACTACTACTACTACTACTACTACTACTTCTACTACTACTACTTCTTCTTCTACTACTACTACTACTACTACAACTACCTCTACTACTTCTACTTCTACTACTACTACTCTACTACTACTACTACTGCTACTTCTACTACTACTACTACTACTACTACTACTACTACTACTACTACTACTACTACAACTACTACTAGTACTTCCACTACTACCACTACTACTACTGCTACTACTACTTCTACTACCACCACCACCACTACTGCTACTACTACAACTACTACTATTACTACTACCAATACTTCTACTTCTACTACTACTACTACTACTACTACTACTACTACTACTACTACTACTACAACTACTAAAACTTCTACAACTACAACTTTTGCTACTCCTACTACTTCTTACTCACCTCTGGGGGTCTCCATGTTTCAACCAATGATTGCACATTCCACTTCTGCCTAAAAATTAGATGCTGAATTGCAAAAACAGAAGAAAGAAAAACCAATTTGCTGTACTGTACTAGTAAACTGTTCCAATCAGGGTTGGCAATTTAGTCCGGCAGCCAAATCCAGATTTGGGGCTGGACCTTGTTTTAGGGTCTATAGTTTTTTTCTTTGCAGATTATGATTTCTGAGACCATCAATTTGAACAATCTGAAAACTGACACTCTGTCAGCCTTGGGCAATTTGAGATACGGAAAAAACAAAATGGCCGCCAAAATGCCTTATTTTCAATAGAAAAATTAAAAGTCAAGTGTTTGTTTCAGTAATGGACCATTATTTGTGTTAATTTTTAGAAGTCCATTACCTCAGACAAGTCTAATAGTGTTTTATTATCACAGAAGACATGTTAATTTGCATATTTCCAAGAAAACACTATGTTAGTCTTATTTCCAGACCCTGCGACTTTTCTTTCCTCATAAGTACATGTAGACGCACTACGGGCGGGTGAGTATCCGAGGCCAGTGATGTCAGGCCCATGTAGCCTCAACACACAGTCTTAGTTTAGTTATGTTTATGATTCCTATGGCTATTAATTTAAACGATCTTATGATTGACAATCTGTCAATCTTGAGTAATTAGAGGTATGCAGGAAAAACAAAATGGCCACCAAAATGCCCGATTTTTGTCCAGAAAATCAAAAGTCAACCTTTTGTTTTTAGTAACTACCAGTTGTGTATATTTCAAAGTCCAATACCTTAGACGAGACTAATAGTGTGGTGTCATTACAAATGACATGTTAATTTACATATTTTAAAGAAAACACCGTTAGTCTCATTTCCAGACCATGCGACTGTTCTTTCCTGTCAATAGACGCACTGCGACCGGATGCACCTGAGGCCTGTGATGTCAGGCTCAGCCGGTAGCCTCAACATACAATCTTTATGTTTATGATTTCCATGACTATTGGTTTGAAAGATCTTCATATTGACACTCTGTTAGCCTAGAGCAATTTGAGGTATGCAGAAAAAAAATAAGTTAAGTTAATTTCCTTTGGTAAAAAAAAAATCTTAAAGATGTATATACTTAAGTCTGATAGAGTTGTATAATCTAAAATGAGGTGGGATTTTTCAAGATGGTACTTTGTCAGCATTGGCCAATTTGAAATACGTATCAAAAACAAAATAACCACCCAAATAATTTGTTTTGTTATGGACTGAGGTCCATTTTTTACACATACAAAATATCTTGGGGATTATATCTAAACGGCCATCTGAGAAACTGACAAACTGAGAAAAGTCTGGTAAGGTTGCATTGTCACAGATGACATATTAATTTGCATTTATCCAAGATTGCCGCAAAATGCAAAAACTGTTTGCGACTTAGCAACGATAACCATCAGAATTTAGCTTACGTTAAGATGTCGTGATTATTTCTCACCAGTAAGTGTAGATTGGTGTAGGGCTCTCAGTGTTTTTTTGGTGTACTTTCAAGAATGTATGGTTGTATCGTATGCTGCCCAAATTGGTAATGTAAACATTACACGAAATCGTTCCATTTTTATTGTATTTTAATCCTGAGATAAGAATTATTATTTCTATATCAATCATTTTAATTTCATTAAATCAATGATTACTATAAAAGCATTTTCAGTAATTTTTTAAAGCTCCTGATAGGAGAAAGGTTCTCTTTTTCGAACCAAGATTCTCAAGAAAATATTTATAATTCCAGCTGCACATCCTCAGAACAAAAACAAATCAATGTATTATTTATAATGATCACTGGTTTATCACCACTGAATGTGGTCCGGAAATGATGAGAGGGTTCTTGTGAAGTCATTGCATTGTAATACTATTTATCGGTTGGTTTAAGCATTCCAGTTTGTTGGAACAAACCTTTTATCACTGCCAATAACCTTCAACAGATTAAAGGTAAATGACATGATTGGGGGTAGTCTTCAACTTGGGCTGATACTACTCTAGAATCAAGTAAACTATACAAGGCTTCTCCTTTGAAAATCTGTAGTGCACACGTTCACTCAATTCTAAAACAAAACAATGTCAATATCACTAGTAGCATGGAAACCTGCTGTGTGGCTCTCTATGGGCTTATTTTTATCTGCCTACCCGGCAAAGAATAAGATTACTCCTATGTTTATGCTTGATTCTCCTTAAGTAAACAAATTACAGACAATCCTCCCAGGTGGAGATCTCCACATCTGCCCTATGGGAATCAAAATCGGTATATATTTCAACTCATTTGGTTCTTGAGGCATTTTCAAGTGTTCCCAATGATGTCACTAACCTTTAACATACGCAATAACAATTATGCACAATCGTCTTATGGTCTTTCACTTTCACAAATGCAACTTGTTAACAATTAAGCCTACTGTCAGGTGTAAGTTTTCAATTTCTATAGTATACGAGGCATGCTGAGGCTGCCCTTCTTTCCTATAGTATCCATCGTCACTTTATGTATTTACAATGGCAAATGTATCATCGGCATCCATTTGTCGTGATATCTGCATCTGGAAAGACTGGTTAAGTTGGTATACTGAGGCATTGCCTACTTCAGCCGTGGAGAAATGCATTTCACACTTGAAAATGCTGTGTGTGAGTGGATCTTCCTTGCCCCACCTGCGGTGTGGAGACGTTGCTCTTTGGTGTCGAGTTCTAATTCTGCTTCTCCTCTGCAATGGCCATTATGAGGTTAAGTTTCCAGTGATTGTGGTCCTTTAATTGCAACCTTCTCCTATCTGCTGATGTTCATGCCTACATCTTCCTTATTTTTTTTTCACACACATCCTTGAAGAGGAGTTGAAGGCCTCCAAAACTGCCCTCTTCTCCAAAGCGAGCTTTTTTGGTACTGCAGATTATTGGGCATCCTGCCATTCTGTGCCTCTGAACAGGGATCAGCCAGTGGAGGTGAAGTTACAGCTGGAATATGCTGTGCATATCTTGGCAGCACAACTAAGGCCACTGCTGTTTGACACAATCTATCCATTGAATGCCTAGGATCGGTCTTAAGCTGCTTCCTACGTGGAACTGGAAGTGCTGAGTCTCCTTTCCGGCCAAATTGATAGGGAACCGAGGACACACGCAGGCTCTGTATAATTCAGCTCTCTTGGAGTACACTGTCAGTTTTTTTTTATTGCTGTAGACCCTTTTTTGTGAGCGTTGTAAATGGTACTTCTGCATGGCTAATCCGTCCCCTGATGAGAATGCCTTTGTGGCCTTTGATTGTCCATACCAGATAACCATGAATGCTGGTACCTGTAACATCAAAACTGTAAATTACCTAAAAGATGAACTATCGAATCCAAAGGGATTTGATCATATCATTGGTGGTATGACAACCCGGTTTCATTGATGATGCACTGGTAATTGCATAACGTTCCAGTGTAAGGAAAATCTCAAACAAATGAGCATTTTCCCAACCTTATACTTGCAGATAAACTATTGAGTATATGTGTATACAAGGCAGCAGCATTATAGGACAACCTGGCAGTCAATCCCTTGTTGCTGGGTCGAGACTTTCAAATGAATCGACTTCATCCAGTCCAGTCAAAGTGTAAAGTAATCCATCATTTACCCTACTTGTAGAACATTGACCTACAAATAAAAGATCTCAGTAAGTTCAAACTCCATCGCATCCCGATTGGAGGCAATTGGCTAAAATTATATAAGTTGAGCTCTGGAAAAGAAAAAAATTTGGACATCGAAGACAGTGCATTATTTTGTTTATTCTGATAAGTAAACCGCCATGCTATGCCTGCTTCTGTAATGGAACTCACCTTAACGTACTTGGTGCTTGTAGAATGTCACCATGATTGTCCTAGTTCTAAAATCAAAGATGACACAGGGACCTCAGGCCTGTCTCTGTGATATGTTCCGTAGATAAAGCAACTGATTTTCAAATGGGTAGATTTTATCTTTGACATCCAGCTTCGTCTTGAACGGGATGGTTTCCACAGGGCATATCAACGACAGGGTCAAGTGACCCTTCTCACATGGAACATTGATTAGACCTTATTTAAAAATGCTGGAGCCATACCTACAGACCTAACTGCCGCATTCAATACTGTGTAATGCAACAACTTCCCATCAAAGCTTTGACAGTTGCTACGAGATAGACACATGGTTAGGCCACATACATCACCCGTCAATAAGGACTACCAGAATTTGTAAATTTGCTTACATAACAAGCTGTATGTCTATTATCCTCATTTGAACCAAACAAAGGAGGGAAAGTGCTTCTTTTAAATGGAAATACGAGTTACAGCTTTTGGCATTGACCACTATCTTGATGTTATGAGAATTAGTATGTCGTATTATATATTGAGTCATTATGGCACCTTTTCAGACTTGGAATATTGCCACAGAGATACAGACCTCCATGCAATCAAAATCCTTGCTAAGTATGTTTTCTGTGTGTAAAAATCAATTCGTTTGGAAGCCATTTTGTGTTTGTACGTATTGTCCAGTGCTGACAGTTTGCTGGTCTGGCTTCCAGAAGTTTGATTTAACCAATCCTATACTAAGGAAACTACAGTTTTCAGTCAAGTTGAACTAAGTCTATAGTGCGTTGAGGCTACATGAACCTGACATTACAGACCTCGGGTGCTTATCAGACCGAATGCGTCTCAGAGAAAGGAACAATCGCAGGGGCTGGAACTGAGACTAACAGAGTGTTTCCTTTAAAATATGCAAATTAACATGTCATTTGTAATGACACAACACTATAAGTCTTGTCTAAGGTACTGGACTTTTAAACTATACACAACTGGTATATAGTTTCTAAAACAAAAGGTTGACTTTTGATTTTCTGGACAAAAATCAGGCATTTGGGCGGCCATTTTGTTTTCCTGCGTATGTAACTCTAATCGCTCAAGGCTAACAGAGTGTCAATCATAAGACTGTTTAAATTAATGGCCATATGAATCATTAACATAACTAAGCATGTGTGTTGAGGCTATATTGGCCTGACATCAAAGGCCTCGGATACTCACCCGCCCGTAGTGCGTCTACGTGTACTTATAGGGAAGGAAAAGTCGCAGGGTCTGGAAATGAGACTAACATAGTGTTTTCTTGGAAATATGCAAATTAACATGTCATCTTTGACGATACAACACTATTAGACTTGTCTGAGGTAATGGACTTTTAAAGATATACACAACTAATAGCCCATTACTCTAACAAACACTTGCTTTTTAATTTTTCTATTGAAAATAAGGCATTTTGGCGGCCATTTTGTTTTTTTTCCGTATATCTCAAATTGCCCAAGGCTGACACGACGTTCATTTTTCGATTGTTCAATTGTTGTCTCAGACATTCATAATCTGCAAAGGAAAAAAACTATAGACCTAAACAAGGTTAACCCCTTTGGCTGCCGGACTAATTTAAATCAGTGGTGATTTAAATCGTGATTTAAATCATGATTTTTTTGGAAAAATCAGTGATCTAAATCAAATAAATCAATTTATTGATTTAAATCACGATTTCGCTATTTAAATCACCCCTTTCAAAAAAATCATGATTTTTTCCCAACCCTGGTTCCAATGACATTAAAAAATAACCTTCAACCAATAGCTGGTTTTTGTAAAACAAATCTGCTCTAAAAATGATGTCGCTTTCTGATTACTGGACAAATAGAAATTGAAGTAAAAATACACAAACATTGCAATGTACATGGGCTGGATCAATATCCGTTGTAAATACCACTGGTATATTTCAGGGTATAACTAATTATGAGTGCAAAAAGACTACAATGATGAACATAATCACATTGGGCCTAAAAAAACTAATTGTTATGTTGCCCTCAAGTGACGACCATAAAATGAGAAAAAACAGGATCGCAAGGTTTTTTTTTATGCAGACCAAAATATACAAAATAACCATTTTGGGGAGAAAATGTCAGATTTGAGCAAAGAATTTACAAAAATTCCAATTCAATGGCTAAAACAGCACTCTTATATGCATTTCGCCCATTTGAAAGACCAATAAAAAATATCAGGAAACTCAACTCTCACACAGTTTTGTCCTACATATACTTGCACAGTACAGTATGTGTACATGTGTAATTGGTTACCTCTGGGTTTTGCTGTCAGAAAAAAAAAATGAAATTAAAAAAATATATAAAAATCGACCGGCTCACCCAGTTTTCAAAATTTCTCACTTGAGGGCAATATATCTTTTTTTTTTTCCGCCTAATTATAATTGCCAACATGTCTATAGGCAGGGCTTGACATTGGCACTTGCCCGCTTGCCCAGGGCAAGTAACATTTCATGTTGGACAATTAAAATGCAATAATTGAACATTTATTTGATGTTATTAAAATGATGAAAGCACGTCCAAAAATGTTATAGTACATGTAAATATGTGTGAAATACTGTAAATTTGACTTCAGTTAACGTAAATACTAATTTTCATCACTATTCTGTTTAGTGTGTTTGAATTTGAAACTTAAGTCTAAATCTTCAATTATGTTGTCTACATGTATGTGCTATGTGAAAATAATGTTATTTTCATTATGGGTAAGTAAAAATTTGAAAGTAAATTAAGAAGTTAAGCGCGGAATCCTGCTATATGGTCACATTCAATGTTTCCCTTGAATGGCTGCTAGGTTTGAGTGTAGCACAAACTACTTACATTTCTCAGCATCTTCTCTGCCTTGTCAACATCAAACTGCCTTGCTGTTTAGAAAAAAAAGAAGAAAGAAAGTTTGAGCTGCAGCAATATTAGGTTTAGTGTTGTATCTTTAAGGTTATTTTACCATCCGGAAACCGAACTTCAATATCCGAACGGTTTCGAATAACCTAAACAAACAGATTGCCTGTCATAATATTTGTATTCAGTGTTGATGTTGGATAATCCCCACTGACAAATAAAGAGTAACAATCCTGTGGCTGTGAGTATGTACTTGCCGTACCTTATGTACTGGAGTTCACAAGGGGAAAAAACTACTTAAAAGATGTATGTCCTTTGCTTTGTAAATTGACAAGACTCACCATTAAACCTTGCCCCCCCCCCCCAACTGACCTATTGCATATTCCTAGAGGTCAAACTTTCTCCCCCAGTAAGTCCTAATGACCTTCCATAACATATCAAATGCACTTGAGAGCTGAGTGAGGTGAACTTATGAACTTTGAACATACTTCACAATAACTGCAATGACAAATTCATAACTGGGTTTACTTTCGAAGGTCGGTATCCGGTCGGATACTGGTACCGATACACCTTTAATTAGGTTGACCTCATAGAGAGTCACTGCAACACAAATTTAAGAAATATTCCCAGACTGTAAAGTTTCAAGTCTTTTTATAAGATTATTTGTTTACCCCCCCCCTCAAAAAGTATGACATATCCTAAATTTTACTGCAACAAAGTAGCAAATAGACTAGAAGTAGTTGACTTATAGAAAGACTGTAAGAGCAAAATTATGCATAATAAATGCTGCCATTGGCAAGTCATACATAGCAAGACAACTTTGCAGATCATATACATGTATAGATATTTCAGTTATTGTGTATTAAAATACTATACTTAGAAGAAAGGGGCATCTTGGAATTGGATAATAATTTTAGAAAACATATTACATGAACAATTGTATGAATTTGCATAATTCCGTGTGGTGATGTAATGCACAACATGATTTTCTTCACCTACCTCTGAGCCATTTTAGCATGTAGTGGTCATTATTTTCTGGAAGAACCACTCCCTTCATCCGCGTCTTCAACTAGGAATATGAAAGGAAATGAAATAAACATCAACATAGCAGGTAATCAACAGGACATGATTGCAATATATAACTGGTGACCACTGTACCCTATCCATAACCTGAAAGTAAAGGACCTCACTTTTATTTTTGTCTTTCCTTGTTGTCATATGGCAAACTTTTAAGGTTACATACATACAGCTCCTGCAACAGTACCAGGCCACATAGTTTTGGTCTATGAGACAACTTTTTCATCAATCATTCCCAGAGTGCCGGTATTGTCACCCCAGACATCAGAAAACATCAAATCTACTTCAAAATTTCAAATTGTTTAAAATGACAGATTATGATGTGTAAATTTTCAGAGAATGTGTACATAGCTACAGGAAACATCAGGGTCCCCCCCCCTAACATTTCACATTTTAAGATAATTTCTCAAAAATGGAAAAGTTTCAGAGTGAGCAAGTTTTTATGTCAATCTAAAAACATAACTGCAGTGAATTCAACTTTTTACCATTTGCCAGGACTACACTCATTGGGCTTTAATATTTCCTTGATTAACAGTACTTCCATTCACTGTTAAATGCCTACATGGTTGTAAAATGAGCTGGAGTGTGAAGTGATCTGATTTGTGATGGACAAACGCACTTGATGCTAAGATACGCAGTGAAATGTTACTGTGAGCAGAAGAGAGACATACCTACTATGTACATAAGCAGAGCTATACGGACCACATACGCCCTCTACTGGAAAAAACAAACAAAGTTTGCACTATGTGGATTGAATGCAATGCAACAAAATATTGTTGCGAAATTTAAATGCTGGACATATGTCATATGTTTAGAAATATTAAAACTGACTTCTGAAATGTTGAGTCCATAATTTTCATAACATATAATGTTTAACAGGTCATAGACTGCCATATCAAAGTAATTTTTCAGTACAATTTTGTAATTGTAAAAGACTGAATTTCAGAGCAATTTTCTGTGCCATGTGTGCGTAGGAAAGGCTATCCATTACTTTGTACACAAAAGTATGGAGCTACATCCCTACATGTATGTGTGGAAGAGAGACACCTCAGATCACACCGCCATAGCAGACGGAATCATTGAGACAAAGTAGAGTAGTTTTTATCCAAGGTTGATGGAAGGGGAATTCTCACTGAAGGTCGAGATGTCACACACTGATGATCACTGCATGAAAGTACAGTAACATTGCTAAATTACCATTGGCATTGCTTGTCACTGGATTACAGCTAGTTAGAGAGCTCGTCTTCATATCCCAAGATCCCTGGTTTGGAACTTTCTGGAGGCAATGTCTTTCAAATTTTGTACTATTTTTTTCTATTACCTTAAATTAGATCGGGGATGAGGTTTATTACAAGAAACAAAACTTTAAAAATCACAGATATCTGTAAGAAAAAAACAGAAATTCCAGTGTGAATCACTTCCGGTACCTCAAGTCAACCTTGGATTTAAAGTGCCTACCTTAAAGGCAAGGTTCACCCTGATGTCAAATTGGTTTTAATAAAGCAGAAAAATGATAGAAAATCCACCCAAGAATAACCTGTAGAGTTACATGTACGTATAAGTTTCAAAGTTTTAGTTTTGTGACGTCACATGCGAGCAGATCCCAATAGGTCATGTAATATAAATGTCATAAATTGTCATTTTTTAATGGTTTATGACAATTGATTTTTCATAGATGCCTGTAAAAATGTTTCTGAAAATATATTGAAAGCACAGGTAAAATCATTTTCAAATTTCTGGGGAAACAGCACTTTATGGAATTTATAACACTTGAAATATATGGGAAATTGCTTGTATGTGACATCACAAATTTAAAACTTTGACACCTCATAACTTTGTTTTTCTTTTGTGGATTTTTGCCAAACTTTCATTTATGTTTCTTTCATTTTTCTGCTTATAATAAAACCAACTTGATGTCAGGGTGAATTATGCCTAGTTTAAGACAGCCAATTTATTTGACTACTTAATTCACCAGATACAAGTAATTAGAGGTGTAGTGCAAGAAATGTATGCTAAAGCTATACTACCCCTTACAGCAGTCTGTATTCTCCTCTTGGTACATGTAAATGTTCAATCATGCATGAAAGCATGGGACAGGGTTCTAAACATCAGGCACCTATTAGTATTATTTTTAGATTTTTTTAAATTCAAGAAACAAAACATTTCAAACCAAATGTTCATGCCTGAACTAAATCTATACATTAAACTATAAGCAGAAAATATTTCATGTATCTATTCCGAAATGCAATTTTTGGCCTCATGTAAGAATTACTGCTCCCGTGGGTGACTCACCCCTGGTGCTGCATCCCCCCCCCCAGCCCCCATATTCATATACATGTAATGTTAGGCATCTACCATAACTTGTTTGACTCCGACTTACATATCTGGTAATTCCGAGTTTTAGGGGTCTAATTATAGGTTGCGAACTTCAGTGTGTGCGGTTTATTCCATCAGTAGATATGTTGACGGAATAAACCGCACATTGCTACAGACATTATCAACCTAACTAACTTAGATCTAGTCAGTAGAGAGTAGAGCTAACAAGTCAGACATTACTGTACTCATTAGGCATGTTACTAGGCATGTTACTTG
>JZLH01S0253955.1:24452-36499 GCA_001188425.1 Eucidaris tribuloides | reverse complement strand
TAGGCTAGTTTCAATTCAGGAATTACTTGCTGGTGACTATTTTGGTTTTTACCATCTACACAAACCTGATTTCATACAGCGTGTTTCTATCGAGCCTATCGGATAAAATTCAACCGGCTAATAGCGGAGAAGGTCTGTTTATATTGGATTGCGTTTTCCGCAAAGCACGATCGATCCTAATGGGATCGTACGATTACCGGCTAAGAGTGCGTTGACCTGGGTTGCCGCAAGGTATTGTGGGATGACCAAGGTCAAATTTATGCCCAATCAAACACACGCGTGCTGCAGCCAGGGGTCAAATTCCGATCACATGATTTTCTTTATTTCCGGTTCTCACCGGCAAAAGACGGATAATGCTACTAGCGGAGGTCCATTTCTATTGGGCTCTTCTCCGCTAAAAGATGGATAATGGTCATGATGGTGGAGAAGGTCCGTTTCTATTGACGTACGTTATCTGTCTCCGCTATTATCCTGCAAAAAGCAGGATAAATACCAGCGAAACTTTCTCCGCTAAAAAGAAGGATAATGGAGGAGGTCTGTTTCTTCTAAAATCTTCTCCTCTATTAGCCGGTTACAACCGGAAAACTACCTTCAATAGAAACTCGCTGTTTCAGTGTTTGTCAAAATGGGATTTTCAAATGAATTTTTACATTTCACAAACAACACACTTGACACTTCACCAAGTCACCCATTGACATACATGTACATGCATTGCATTGATTGTATGGTGCAAAATAATAACTAGACTAACACCGAAAGTAACGTGTGGGACTGAGGTGACATAACTGTCAATCTGACTTACTTCTTGTAATGTTTCCGCCTGTTTGGGGCTCAAATCTCCGACAAATCCGCTCATTTTCGTCTGGTATTAACTTCTATACGTTATCATGTCTGTTGTTGCACTAATTTTACAATAGTTTATGCGCACAGAAAGGCGTTACTATTATCAAGTAAGTTCGGTCAATATACAACATGCCATGGTTTACCGGATCGGACCATCATCGGATTGACCCGTATCGCGCGGCCGGCGCGGGGTAAATACAGGCCCCTACGGGTCAACTGGGCGGAGACTCGGCTAACGAGAAGGCGAGGTGATGACCGAGGGGCGGAATGCGGATCCCCAGTAGCACAAAAACATCATACAATTAGTTCTTAGGCTTTAGTAAAACCACCTCTGGAAGGTGGTTATGAGAAACCGTATTTGGTCAGATACGGTTTATCAATAAACCGCATCGCGTCTGTTTCTACAGGAAAGTTTTCCGGAATTCTAGATACTTACGCGGGTAATAACGTTTAACGATTTTCTGTAGAAACACACCGCTTGGTTAGTTTAAAGTTTTGAAAACATTTTTAAATATCAAAATGTAGGCCCTATGGTCTTGTGATGATCACTTAGTTGAAGATAACATTTTTTACATGTAGGCCTATGATCAGGGGCGGCGGAACGTATTTTTGTTTGGGGGGGGGGGCAAAGCCAAAAAAGGGCACTTAGGCCTATATGTCAAAAGGGGCATTAGGCGCAAGCAGATATTTTCATTATCAGATTAGGTGTTTGCTTGAAGATGCTGTGTTTAGCGGCAATCTAACTCGAACCCAACCTTTTTTAAATGTTTTCCCGGGCCGATTTGAAACATGAAATTTATAGGCCTACACATAGGCCTAATCCGCGAGCGAGCGTAGCGAGCGAGCGGTTTGAGAAAACTCGCAATGTGGTCTATTCTGGCGCTAATTACAGCACTGATTTCTTTGTAGTATTTTAAAAAAGATAAAGAACATCTGTCTAGATCAAACTTTTCTGCTTGAAGTATATCTGTTTCTTCATAGTAACGTAACTTGAGCAAAACCTTTTTGAAGGGGATTTCTGATCATTTAAACATGAAATATAGCCTACATGTAGCCTATCTACCTCGCGAGCGAGTGTAGCGAGCGAGCGGTTTTAGAAAAATTGGAAATTTTCAGATGTAAAACTTCGCCTTTGTGGTCTTTTCTTGCGCATACCTATTACAACTCAGAATTTTTTGCATTGTGTTAAAAGATGAAGAACATTCAACGAATCCATTAAGAATCAATGGAGCAAATACGTTATGAGCAAATACACAGAGATGTCATAACTAGTTCGCTTATAAATTACAAATCATGATGCACATGCCCGAATACTTAAAGTTCTGCTGAAGAAAAAGCGGGTTCTTCTCCTTACGGAGGAAAGTTACTCACGAAAAAACACTTTTTTTTTATCGCGCTTGAGGAGTATAAAAATAGGGCATAATCACGAGAAAAATTGGATATAGCGCCAATTTTTTTGCAACCGGCAGACGGCTCTATAAGGATGAGAGGCCAAATGCCCTTTTAGGTAATAATGTGCCTTCTTCTTTGAACAAAGTATTTTCTTTCTCTATTATGTGCCCATCAGACAGTCAGAGGCAAATACGTAGAATAAACACCCGGGGGGGGGGGTTCGCTCCCACGGCCTTGCAGCACCGGTCCAGAAAAAGCGTCGTAAAGGTCCTTTTCCAAGCCTTCGGACGGTCGTCGACGTCTTTGGAAAAGGGTAGCTTTTTCAACTCAAAATCGCTACAATCGCCGCTTAGGGTAATAGTCCTTTTCTCACATTCATGCCATTTAGGGTTACTAATTTGGTTGTAGATTACGCCATTTAGGGGGTGTGAAATCTTCGAGTACATCTAATTACATCTCCAAAAATGAACGCTTTTTAATAAGGAAACATTATAAAATGAATTATGATTGAACTTTTCGGGTCTGCAATGCTACAATAAACGTTTTAGGATGAGAAAGCAGTTGGTTAGGGAATTAAGATTAGTTGATTTACACCGGTTTACGCCATGATAGGATATTAAATTACTGTCGGATTTCCAGTTACGCACTAGCGGTATCAGAATGAGTGATGATTTATGGGAGATATCGCCGTTAGGTAGCTTTTCTCATGCATTATACGCCATTTAGGCGTCACAAATTTGGTAATGGGAGGCTGACGCCGTTTATAGGTGCATTTTCTGCAGGTTAGTCTGGACACGGGTGGGATACAGCCGTCTGGGAGGCGACCCCCCCCCGGGAATAAACAATGACAGAAATGAAAAGGAAAATACTCAGTGACGAATGCTGGCAGTGCACTCATGGGTTCAAAACCAAGATAAAGGCCATTCAACTTAGAAAAAAAGGCATTATTTGCTTCAATTAAAATGGGGGGGGCCGGGAATGGGCCAAACAGTGCATGGCATAATTTTCTACCAACATGGGTGCATTAAGAGGAGATGCTAAATGCCCTTTTTTAGGCCTCAAATGGCTTGTTGAAATAATTTACCTAATAAAATGTCTATCTGGTTAGCTGATACGTGCCCCGTTGAGGGGCAAAAACGCGTAAATGCTAATATAAAGAGACAAATATATGAGAAAAATGATGTAGACTAAAAAAGGCAGTCAATCACAAAGGGCACATTTCATTTGAAAAAAAGGACATGCGTCATTTTACAAAGACACATTGCGTTTTTTAAAAGACTTTTTTTTGTTGCTATTTTTTTTTTTTTTTGGGGGCGGCAATGCCCCCCTGCCCCCCCCCAAACCCCCGGTTCGCCCGTCCCCTGTGTATGAGTAGCGCTAGAATACAAGCATCCTGCTGCTAGCGCACGGCGTCTGGACAGGCTAGATCATGTAGGCCTAATGTTAAACATGAGGATTATAATATTGTGTTGATATGTTATAAAAACTTTATTAACAAATATTATTTGGAAAACATTTCTGAGACCTTTTGGAAAGGTTACGATAACATTATGTGGATACCTGGGATGGAGGTGAAGCTAGCCGCACAACTAGGCCTATCATAAGGAAATGAAATGGGCCCTCCCGCCCATACGTTCACAGTCGTTCACTCGATCTTCCCTCAGGGAAAGTCATTGACAACAAAACAATTTCAAGACAATAAAGAATAAGTATAGGCCTATAACTAAAAGTTGATATAACTAGTAAAAATACAACAATGTTACAGTTAAACAAAAGACCTATGGCATTAATACTATACATGTGAGTGGGCCTATAACATATCTATTTAAAATCAGAGTTTAGGTAGAAGTTTCTACCTACATAAATAAATGTACTTCGATTTATTTCCACTGTAGGTATACTGAATCTGATCGAAAATAATCAATGATTGAGCTCAACACCAGTGGCGTAGCCAAGGAGGGGGGGGGTGCGATGGGGGCGGTCGCCCCCCCCTTAGATTTGGCCAAAAAAAAAAAACTGATGTGAAGCTGCCACCTTCATTTCCTTTTTTTTCTTTATACTGTTGAAATATCTACAACAATATACATCAGGCGCGGATTTAGATATATATATTTTCATAAGCTTGGTAAGAAATAGGTCAAAATTTTCGCCGCGCTCCGCGCGCAAAATTGCATCCTACAGGCTAACAATTTTCATGCAGATCGCGACGCAAAATTGAATACTTGTATAATAATAATAATAATGATAATAATAATAATAATAATAATAATAATAATAATAATAATAATAATAATAATGAAACATTTTTGTATATACCACATAACACAAAGACAAAATTGCATGTCTATTTTTAGAACAAAAATATTGTGTTTTTGCAGTGCCTTGCACAGACAATGTTTAAACAATTAAGTCATATTCTTGTATTAAATAAGAATTTTTGTTAAGTTGTTATTTTGGGGGGTGCACTGTTTGCCTTCAAATGTTTGTAGTAGCGTGATACTAAAACTGTGAAAATTTTCGCGCAAAATTGCAATGCAAAATTTTCAAAAAAGAATATTGTGTGTGATTAGTAGTGTTATGTTGTATTATTGTTCAGATTAATTAATTCAGATTAATTATTATTCAGATCAATTTGTCACTAAAGAAGCAAAATATGTCGATTTGTAAAGGTGAAACTGCAATTTTTCCTTTTCTCGGAGGGGAAAACGTTTTGTTGTGTGTTTGCATGGCGAATTTTTGTGTACAATTATATGGTTTGGTTGTGAAAATGCGATATTTTTTGGCTCACTCGCTACGCTCGCTCACATATTAGAATTTATATTTTTCGTCTCGGGGCCATCATCAGCACAATCTACTTGGGGGCTTAACTTGAGATATTGTATAGTTCTGTACTGAATAGAAAAAAAAATATGTGACTAAAAAAAGTGAATTTTGCACTAAATGGCGTCAAATAGTCATGATAAAACAGAAAGGCTGGTATTTTATCGTAGAGCTTTCACAGTACAGTCAGGATCCCGCCCGCAAGGGACATTTGCGCACAATTTTTTGTGCCCCTTGTATTTGAAAATCTTGAATCGCCCTGATATACTGCCTTATCTAATCAACTAGACTGTTTTAACATCGATAAAACATGCAAACACGCAACCAAAGTCGCACAAAAAATTTGCTTCACATTCAAAAGCTCTCACCGTGGGAGGGGGACACCCACCTCCCACACCCTCCCCCCTCGCTCGATCGCTCCGCTCGCTCGGGCTCGGTCGCTTCGCTCCCTCGCATATTCCGCCCCCCATAACATCAAATCCTGGCTACGCCACTGTTCAACACACGATAAAAGGATTAGAGATTGTTGTGATTGAGAAACTTTATTTACACGTACATCATGTACGTCTCTGGAAAAAAAATCATTCAGGCGTTTTTATGATGCAATATAAGTTTTATGACTAAGACAGTATACTTAATTGTAATAATAATAATTGAAATAACTAACATAATAAATTTTATCATAATATGGTCAGCGGCCGTAGCCAGGATTTGTCAACCGGGGGGGGGGGGGGTATAAAGGTTTCATTTCATTCTCAGAAAAAGCGTACAAAACATGCGGGTAGTGACAATTTTCCAAAACTGACCTCATCGGATTCATTTAGTTGTTTGAAATATGTAAACTTCAATATTTTTTAATGTATGGAACAACAATCGGTACACTTTTAACCCCCTCCAATTTTTCAGAACAAGCATCGAAAGTTAAACCCTTTTGACACGAAAAAGCAATCTGCCACATACGTTACCACTGAGTAATCCTTCTGGAAATTGTTGATATAAGGAAGATTCTTATGATTTTAATAACAATTTGTACGATATCAATAGCAGCCGTAAACGTGGAATACTATTAAATCTTTTCTGTAGTTGTAAGTTGTGGTCGAATAGCGAATAAGCAACATTATATGTTTAACGTGAGGGTGGCAGAGTGCGTCAATTTAGACATTTTTCTTTCTTTATTTTGTCGTCTTATTTCATTTACCACCGAGAGCCACAGGGTGAAGAAGGGCAGTTCAGCTCTCATGAAATTGCAGACTTGGAAAATGTTATTAACGTTAAATTGGTTTCTAAGTGACACGAGGTCACCTAGTTATAAATATATCGTCTAGAATAAAACCGTATAATTATGGTAACGTATCTGGCACAGATAATGCTATTATTCGATACTTCCTGTGACAGGCGTATACGCCATAAATTATCCTCAAGTTAGATAGCAGTGCTGTAATTTCACAATAAAACAACAGAAATAGGGGAACTAAGATTTCTGTGCTTCACAAGGGTTAAGACTTTACGTACAAACATGCACATTGATGAGCATAATCGGTAGCTTTGTATTTTCCTACAATGGTACCTTACATTGTTTAACGATAAACATTTCAACTTGAAATAAAGAGGAAATTTGAACATTATCTGTTTCATTATATAAAAAAAAACACTTTTGATAATGAAAGAATGAATGCATTGGGTTCCTTCAAACATTCTGATCATGTTAATCATGGTAACGTATCTGGCATCTCGATTTACATATTTATGAGGAATGAATACCTACCCTCCCTACTCAAAAGTATTGCAACATACAACGCATGTATTTTGAATTGAAGTAGTCTTTCTATAATGATATCGTAACGAAGTTTAATATTGGAAAATGCAAAATTATTTGAAAAGAAATCAATGAATATTCTTTCTCCTTTCTTCTCCAAGGCAGAGAGATTTTCAAATGCATGGGCGCCCACTGCAGAGGGGCGGGAACATAAAATTTAACATTTTGTCACCTCCCAATAGAGGTTGGGTGTTAATTATCGTAATTTGGTTTTATATTTCCCGTGAAACTGCTTTGATGGCTCGGACAGACTACCAACAAACAAAAAAATGCCAATGTGTTCATCTGACGTGGTCTCAGAAAGAAGACACCATCCTGCGAAGACGAAAACGCCTCCTATCTTCACTAAGACAGTGATAAGGAGAATACGCCCCATATTTCAGAACGGACCTCTTCAAGTTTTAATTTCTTATTCTTTCTCAATTCTAAAGGCGATTTATTATTGCAAACATCCTAAATTTGCTGTCATGCGACTTTTCAGTACATTGGATATAATAATGTGGAGAGAAGGCCATCATCTTTATATTAGTAACCTTATCCTCCTTACCACTGTCTTCTGAAGATAGGAGGCATGCACTTTCGTCTTCTTGGTGTGGTGTCTTCTTTCTGAGACCGCGTCAGAGGAACACACTGGCCTTTTTTGGTTTGTTGGAAGTCTTTCCAAGTCATTAAAACCGTTATACGGGAAATATGAAACCAAATTACGATACTAATGGGAATCAACACGCCACCCCTATAGGGAGGCGAAAAAAAATATGTTCCCGCCCCTCTGCCGTGGGTGCATCTGCATTTGATAATCTCTCCGCCTTGGAGAAGAAAAAAGAAAGAATATTCATTGATTCTTTTTAAGTAATTTTGCATTTTCCAATAAAAAACTTCATTAGGATATCATTAAAGACCCTTTCAACTCATAATGCATGCGTTATAGTGTATGTTGCAATACTTTTGAGTAGGGAGGGTATTTCTGCATGGCAGTTCCTTTTCTCAAAAGTTGACAATACAATAGTATCTATTTTGCAGTGCTATACTTTCCAACTTATAGATATTAGATATAAGCGCAAAATATCTGGTTATAAGGAATGGCGTTGATTTTCAACTTTGGGGAAGTTCATGAAACAAAGTAAGGTCTATTATGTTTCAATATAACAACAGTATCATTATAACTTAAATTTGAATGTTGTTAGTACTGTAGTAGTAGTAGTAATGCAATACAATACTTCACCATATCAATTTGGCAGAAAATACTTAATATTTCAAACTTAACCACTGAACTTGAACAGTCCTTTAAATACTACGTGCTGCTACTCGTATACACATTCTTCCAAACCCAACATGTGAGGCTAGAGCCCAAAGTTTTCCGTGTTGCGGATTTCCCCGGAAATCACGGAATTTGAGGTATAACGCAGAAAACGGCATAAAAAATAATGCCCAGCCCAAGAATTCCCCCCAAAGTAAAATGATATTTATTGAATAAAACTAATTTATGAAAAAGATGCCTAAATGATAAACCCAAATAAATCATGCGTTATGTAAATATGTCCCCAAATCCGAATCAACCCCCTCCCCCCACGGGCCTATAGTAAGCTTGACGTTATTTGTGATTTTATTTTCCAATAAAGTTCAAGTCAGAAAATTGCAAAATTACAACGCGGAGAAAAAAGGAATTTTACATTTGGAAAACCGAGAAAACCGGAATTTTACATTTGTACAATCGAGAAAAACGGAATTTTACATTTGTAAAACGGGAAAAATCCAGGCTATAGTGTTGGCCTATATTACTCTTGAAAAGTGGAGAATCTATTTGATCGATCATACAATCTCAATTTCAATGCTCTATAAATATTTTTTTAAAGAGTGACTTATTAAAGAATACTACACCTAATCAGTTTTCAGTGCCACAGTGATCATAGCGAGCATTTTTTCCATGATAAAAAATGTGCTTCATTATTTCTGAAATAGTGTTCCTTCTATACTAAAGGGTTATGATATGATATCACATAAATTCCACGACAATTAACATTAGGTAGAGAAGTTTGAATATTAACCCTCCCTTGAGAATTAAGTGATATACTAATTTGAAATGTAAATAACGCCCATGTCACCCCACGTCACGTTTTACTACAGTGTACAAGTTTTAATTAATTAATTCTAAACAAAGAACAATATCCGGAAACAATTATTTCGAATAAACAAGGACCTGAAGTGCAATTATACTTCAAAATCTTTAGTCTATTCATCAAAGCCATGCATGATTTAATTCATGGGCCACGAAATATTGTATTTTAATCTCGCTAGGTAATACTCAAATTGAATCTAAGTTACAAATTCCGTCTGAATTCATCGTTAAATGCGTAGTAACATTATACTAGTGTACATTATGTTTGGAGTATAACGTATCTGGCGGACACTTTTATTTTAAATACAATTATCTTTTAACTTAAAGATTAACTCACTGAGTATTACAGGTAAAGGTATCTCAAGCAATATACTAAAGTTATCATATTATGTGATTAGGTTAATGCAGTATTTTGTGTGAAAATGTGTATGTAATGTGTCTGGTCAGATCTTAATCCAGATACGTTACCTATTTTTAATAAGAATGAAGACCTGCAAAATATGTGACCGAAATGTAAGTTGACGCGCTCCACAATTAAAGAAAGCAATTAATTACGCAACCCACACTGTAGTTCTTTGCACTTTAGGTGTAAAATATAAATCCAATGACGGTTCTTTGGAGACTTCTGTGTTACGTTAATATTTCATGCAAATTTCTTGAAAACAGACGTTGATTTTTTTCAGTTATCGGTCAAATTACAAAAATCCACAATATGGGATGCACGCCTTAACTTTGTCTTAAATAATAGTGTCCACAGTGCCATCACCAGCTTTTTTTCAAGAGGGGGTGCGTTTTGGGAAAAAAGACAAAACTTACCAACTCCAATGTCAGGCAGTGGTGGGGGTGGCGCAGACATGAGCTGTCCGACATGTCGCCCTTTTCAAAAGACAGGCCCGTAACCAGATTTACTTGGGGTTCGAAAATCTGAGTGAACGGACCTTTTGCGAGGGAGCGAAGCGACCGAGTGGGGGAGGGTCTGGGAGGGGGGATTCCCCCTCCCAGAGCAGGACAATTTTTGCATTTCGAGCCCCCCAAAACAGCGTTTTGCTGCCTATCTTTTACAGGTATGACGGCAGTATGATTTTCTCCAAATATCAAACTTAGGGGCATAATAGCTTGTCGTTTTCGGTGGATGGTGTTTTCATGTGCCTGAGAATAGAACGTAAGTCACTACTTCTTCCGGTTCCAGCATATGACAAATTCCGTATCATACCAGTACAACATTGGTGCACCTGTGTGCAGGTAACGTCGTGTGAACCACGGAACCGTGACAGCGGGCCTGTGCGTGACCAGGCGCGGTTCTAGAGCGAAAAATCTAAGGGGGGGGGGCTACTGGGGGGCTTGACGGAAACCTGCGCGGGTATGGGAGGGGGATACTGCCTTACACGCGGTAGAAACTTTTTGAAAAGACTGGGCATGCTAAATGAATATTTTAAAGGTATATTTTTTGAAGATTATTTTTGATTATCATTGTTTTTAAAAAGATATCAGGAAGTATAATGTGAAACTGTAATTGGGTAATCATACAGACGAACCGAGAGAAGCGACCGAGCGGGGAGAGAGTGTGGGACCTTTTTGAAAATAAGCATAAATAACACGTGATTCTAGGCATGGTAAATACACACTTTAAAAGTATATTTTATGAAGATTACTCGAGATTGTATAGTCATTTTTTCAAACATATATGTACAGGAAGCATTGAGAAAACTGTAATTGGGTAGTCATACATTCGAGCCGAACAAAACGACCGAGCGAGGGGAGGGTGTGGATACCCCCCTCCCACGGTAGGAACTTTTTGAAAATACGCATAGAAAATACGTCATTCTGGGCATGGAAAATACATATTATAAAGGTATATTCTATATAAAAAAATATTAGTAATTGTAGTCACTGCAGGTTTTCAAAAAGATGTACAGTAATTATGAAAAAAACTGTCGGCTACTTGCGTTGTCAAACTTGCAAGAGAGCAAAGCGACCGAGCCGGGGAGAGTGTGGGAGGGTCATGGGAGGGAACATACCCCCTCCCACGGTAGGAACTTTCTTTAAAAAATACGCGTAGAAAAGACGGTTTTAGGCATGGTAAATACATATTCCAATGGTATGTTTTATCAAGATTATGGATTGGGTATCATACTTGCAAGGGAGCGAAGCAGCCGAGCAGGGGAGAGTGTGGACAACCCCATCCCACCGCAGAAAATTTTGGAAAATACGCAAAAAAAGCGTGATTCTATGCATAGTAAATACCTATTTTAAAGATAGATGTACATTTTATATTAATTTTATATTAGATTAATACGGATTGTAGTCAGGATTTCAAAAAGATGTAGGCCTACAAGAAGTATGCGAGGGAGCGAAGCGACCGAGCGGGAGGAGTGTGTGTGGGAGGGTGCCCCTCCCACGGTAGAAGAATTTTCAAAATACGCGTAGAAAAGACGTGTTTTTTAGGCATGGTATATATATTTGATGAAGATTCGGGATTTGAAAAAGATGTTCAGGAAGTATGTGATAAACTGTAGATCTAATTGGATATTCCTATTTGCGAGGGGCGGTGGACGGGTGTGGATGGGGAACCCACAGCAAGAAATTATTGAAAATAAACGTAGCAAAGACGTGTTTCTAAGCACAGTAAATACATGAAAATTATTATAGGGTTTGTCAGAATTTAAAGAAGATGTACAGTAAGTAGACCTGTGTGAAAAAAAATGTAAATGGGTAGTCGAGGGAGCGAAGCGAAAGAGTAGGGGCAGGAACTTTTTGAAAATATGTATTAAAGAGACGGGATTCTGCGCATGGTAAATCATATTTTAAAATTCTTATAACTTCTTTTTATCAATATTTCAGTCTTTGCTAAGTCGCTTCCGTTTATTTATTCATATTTTCTTTGTAAAACATTCTTTTGTCCGATTTTTTTTTTTTTGGAGGGGGTAGGCTCAAGCGCCCAAAGCCCCCCCCCCGTAGAACTGCGCCAGTGCGTGACGTAGGGTTCTAAAGAGCGTATCAGTCTTTTTATCAATTTTATCTTCTAATTTTTCATCATTTTGAATCTAATATTAAAAAAAG
>JZLH01S0253955.1:2638-16715 GCA_001188425.1 Eucidaris tribuloides | reverse complement strand
TCAAGTGAAAATATTCAATGTTATGTTAATCATACTTATTTAGGGTCAGAGAGGTCAAATAAGTTTTGTCACGTGTGTGACCATTTGTTTCACTTTTCAAAGAATGGCCCTATTATATTGTAATAACTATAAGCATATTCTTATTAAGAAAATAGTAATGTCTTACACATTACATTAATACAAAAGCACACGATTAAATTGAAGAAAGAATGCCTTTATGCGATCTATTGATTAAAAAGAATGACCACAACCCATCCTTATCCAGACACATCTCACATCCACATTCAATCTTCTACAAGGGTACTAATACACAAATAATTATACCATGCACTGAGAGGCTCAAGTGGAAATTATGGATTCTGAGGTGACTGGCATAGCACTATTTTCTGAGGGGCGTATAGCCCCGAAGAAAGTAGTACTAAATGCCAGTCACCGAAGATAAACCATAATTTCCAGTGGTGCCTCGAAAAAGTGCATGGTATATTTGATTTACATACTAGATCAACAATTCAAATAACGAAGTCTAAAAGAGATGATTAGAACAAAAATAATTTGGGCATGGTGCATTCTTGCGATCGGCGCTCCATGATCGTCGCACCGCGGTACACGTCGCACGCACAGCTGCGGAGAGTCTATGCAGTTGGTATTGTACATAAGTCGGCGGTGCTTTGTGACGTCACGATATCGGTATAGCGGAAATTATACCGATATCATGACGTCGCGATTCTGGGATATCCTTCTTTTGCCAGATAGAGCTCAGTGGATGGTGAAACTATTTCATGTCATGTGAACCACCCTTGGCCAATCACTACAAGGATATTTTCTGATCTAGGATATAATAATCTATATTCAACGAAGCATCAGGCACACTACGCATTACACAGAAAAAAAAAGCACCACGACACCACACTCAAACACAGCAAACCACACATACACACACACGCCAAACACTCAACAACACACACACAGCACTCAAACACACACCACACACACACACACATACACACACCACACACACACACACACACACACACCCACACAAACTCAAAAACACTCACACATCCCACACACGCACACACATACACACTCTAACACACACGCAAACAAACACACACACAGACCCTACATATATACACTCACACACACATACACACACACAACACACACACATACACTCACAAACAAAAACACACAACACACACACAACACACACACACACACACACACACACACACAATGTAAGTTAAGCGGCTAATAAGATCTAAATAATTCTTAGTAAAACCAGGGAGCAACTGATTGAAGGGTGAATGTTGGGAGGGGCAGGATTCCTCATTCGAACTGTTAGGAAAATTTTAAAATTTCAAGTCTTAAAACCAGTCATTTGGTTTACCTTGGTTCTGAGAAAAAAAACCCTGACTACTAAGGCATTTTTTATTTATTCTACTGTTTCACGACAGTGAAATGTAAAGTTAATGCAAATTTCCGACAAGATCTGAATTACATTGTTTTGTAACTAACAAGTAAGGTAATAAAATAAAATAAAATGTTTGTGGTCTTTTGTCCAAACAAAATAATCATCAAATTCCTTTAATTTGCCCACTTTTGAATAACGATGTAGGTTTACAGTTTATGCCAGTACAAGGGGTAGCATGGGGGGGGGGGGTCATGCAATTTCAGTCACTCAAACAATGCAAGCTAGTTCAACATTCTCAGTCTGTTGGACTTACGGTGTATTAGGCCTTCGGTCTATCAGGCTACAACTGATACCAGATAAATGGACTAGATAGCTGATTAGTTAAAAGCATTCTGATTTATGGGAGGTGTCCCACTTCTCTGACATCCAAACACACCCCAATTTCCCCTTATTCTGCTCAGCTCAGGAGTCCCTGGAATGCGTGCCCCTACCACCACCCCTCCCAGATGTACCACAGTAAATGATACAAAACAAGAAATTAAACATAACATTCCACACAAATAAAGAATAAAATACAAACTGGACAAGGATATAGAACAGCAAAGCACACAGCTTTTGAATCTTTTCATTTTATTTTATAAAACTCATTTCAGCAAAATGTATCATACAATATATATGATACACAGGTCACATATACATTAAAAAACAATTTTATAGCATAGATTCAAACAAATTGTTAAGTACAGTTCTGGTCAGTCAGAGAATCCCAACTATCCTCTCGTGACTTCATTTGTTTTTGTTTACGTTTGTTCTTTGTTTTCTGTTCGGATTTATTTGATACAAAATAAAGTTGGCCTAAAAACCCAGCAAAACCATTTACCTACGAGGAGTGTTTTCTTGTCTATACCGTTCCCGCACATTTGGTAGTACGGATGGGGTACGGTTGGATAAGTTCAACATTGTAAACATTGTTGGCTAGGCCAAGAGGAATTCAAAGAAAGTCAAACAAAGAAAGATGGTAGGAGTATGGTAACCTTGGAGGGTATGCGACAGCAGCTGGAGAAACTGACCGTGGAGATCTGGAGTAAAGAGAAGCTGGAGGTAAAGAAACTGTGCTATTACAAATGAAAAACGATTATATCATTTACTGGTCTGCAAAGTGAATGAGTCAATGAGTTTATGCACGATATCCGGGCAGCATTGAAATTAAGAGAACTGAAGGGAGAGGTCGCAATCCACTTCATCCTGGCAATCTGGAAGGAGTGGCTCGGCAAGAGTTCAGACATTGTGGTGTGGACCAGTTGAAGGATCCTTAAAAATTAATAAAAATTCTTGACACTTTCAGGGAGTCGCACACCCTAAGCCAGCTTCTGCGGGAAATCTACAACTGAGCACCATGGGAAGACGAGTCCATAGCCAGTTTTGGCTATGCACTCATGAAACTCAGGGAGAAGGTGAGGAAGTTGCCAGGATCGCCCGATGCAGACCGGGCGATAAAAGAGCGGTTCAGGAATGGTCTGAGCGACCCTATTTTGCTGCGTGAGGTCAGAAGACTTATGAGGGACAACACCGCCATGTCCTTCATAGAGCTTCGGGACTGGGTGGTGAAGATGCCGAGGAGAAGGGTATCCCCAAAAGACGGAGGGTGACATCAGCGCAAGTGGAGGCCAGTGACTCAGGCAAAATGGAGGCCATTCTGGAGGGTTTGTCATCAATGGTGAGGCGACAAACTGACCTCTGAGAGTATAAAGGCGAATCAGGACCATTTGAGTGTGAGGGTAGGTTGACTGGAAGAGGCCAATATATCTGAATACCACTGTAGGATGCGATGAGTACCTGCTACCATTGTTAAGATATGGGGCAATATGCCCAGGAATGCACTTAATCAGCCCCTCCCACCAATCAACCAGGGAAACTAGAAACGCTCGGGGCTGAGAGCCAAGCCCTGAGTGGAGAAACCATTGAAGACGGCTCCACTGACTTTTCACCCCAGACCCCATGACCTGAATTGTAGATGCATGTCTGTGCAAAGTAGTAAAAATTGGGGCAGTAGCTGTACCTGCAGTGCTCGCCTCAGTCTAACCACTTCAAAAACCATCATTCGAATGAACTTACATGTAGGAAGCTGAAGTGTTTAGCCCTGAAGACCACCAATGGAACATAAATATCTTATGCAGGATACTTTAAGAGCGGCATTGCTATTGGCGACCACAACATTCCACAACGAGGCATCCTGGTCACAACCACCCAAAATGAGCCTAGGAGCCCTGTCCTCATCGGTATGAATGTCCAAAAAGTCCTGAAAGTCACTACAATCATCACATCTTTTCCCAACCTATACTCAGGAACAGCTGCAAGAGTTCCAAGACAACGACCCGATTATATGTCGTGTCCGGGACTTCTGGGAAATGCAACAGAAGCCAGACAGTAACCAGAGGGCCAGAGAGGAGGAAGGTGTGGTTCTACTCTTGAGGTAGATGGAGAAAGTAGGGGAAAAGAATGGTTTACTTTACTAGTGAAGATAAGTGGCAATTACTACTGCCCCGGGTCTCAATCCCAGATGTGTTAAAGGCATGCCACGGTCAAGAGGATCACCAAGGTGTTAAGAGGATTACCTGTTTAGTCAGGAGTCGCTACTTCTGGCTCAGAATGACCAAAAGTATAACTGACTAGTGCCATCGATGTGACCAGGGTGAAGGCCAAAAACCTGCCAAAGATGAGGGAACCAATAAGCAGCATGGTAGCTACTAGACCATACGAGGTACTTGCTGTTGATTTCATCCTGCTGGAACCAGACTCGACTGGGAGAGAAAATGTCCTGGTGATGACGGATGTCTTTTCTAAGTACAAACTGGCAGTGGCAACCTGGAATCAGACAGCAGAGACAACTGCCAAAGTTCTGGTGAGGGAGTGGTTCAGCAAATTTGGCCTCCCCCATCGACTCCAATCTGACCAGGGGAGAAATTTATAAAGTCTGCACTGATCATGGCCATTTGCAAGCAATAAAAAAGATGTGCAAAAGATCCACACTACTCCATATCATCCAGAGAGACATTCAACAGGTCCCGACATTACCTTCTACAAACTCTACCCCTGGCAAAGAAATGCAGATGGTCAGAGTTTCTCCCAGAAGTGCTGTATGCGTATAATGCCACCACGCGTACCTCCACAGGATTTGCTCCATTTAATCTAATGTTCGAAAGGGACCCCTGCCTACCACTTGACTTTCTCCTTGGGGAAGCTGCACCACAACCGGGCATATGAGATGTGATCGAGTGGTTGGCTTCTCACACAGAAGTTCTGCAATGGGGCCACAAAACAGCAGGGGAGAAACTGGCGATAGAAGCTGTAGACCGCAAAGTCCGTTACGATAAGACAGCTACGGAGAGACCAGTTGCTTTTGGCAGCAGATGATACTTAAAAAGTCACCCTGCTGGAAGACATAAGATTGCAGACAGCTGGGGCTCTGAAGTCTACAAGATTATATCCCAACCAGGTGAAGGACTGGTATACATAATTAAGAAGGCAGATGGTAGTGGGGTACAGAAAACCATGAACTGGAAAGAAATACGGGAGTGCCCAATTGAGCAGTGACCTGAAAGGGACAGGTCTACAACTCCTGCAGCTTCAGCGGGGAAGCCAGCTAGGGTGAACAGCCCTACCACAACCAAATTGTCAGATTCGTCAAGTGATTTAACAGATCCTGTTGTGATTGCCAGGCCAAATAATGTAGCTGAAATGGAGAGCTCTGATGACACCACTTCTGACTCCAGTGGCAACGACCCAAGTCCAACAACCATCTGTCGAAGTACACAAATAACAAAAGGGAAGCACAGCAACCCATATCGTCAACCTCAGTTTGCAGTTAAATCAACTAGTGTGTGCAACTCTGTGGACATTGCTGCAGTGCAAAAAGTGCCGCCTCAACAAGGATTGCGCAGATACATGTATTTCATTGACAGGATCCAGACCAGAATTGATCGTGAAGTACAGTGGGACGCACCAATTCATCGTGAATTACAGTGGGTCACCATGGGACATAAGAATGAGATGGGTTTTCAAAGTTTCCTGGTTCCAATTGTAGAACGTCTGCTAAACCACTTACAGTATAGATGGATCAGAAAGACCAGGAATATTATGAAGTCAAATGATCGAACACCATACATGAGAGATTTGTTGACTTTTGTTGACGATGTTGTCGATGAAGAGAATGATCCAAGATATGTGAACAGAGACCAACTCTTCCTCTTCGGAGACTACACAAGCCCGACTTTATCAAACGTCGCCCCACTCGCCCTAGGCTTCCCGGATTCCGTAGGATTCGACGACTGCCTTCTCTGTCACCCACTCCAACTGCCGTTTCACCAATCAAATCACCAAAGAAAGCTGATGAGCCTTCTCCCATGGAGACAAATACTCCTAAGGAGACGGCTGACAAAGGGGAAGTCCCAAAGGAAGAACCCGCTCCTCAACAACCTGCACCAGAATCGACTGACCCTCCGACCAAAACAGACACCGAGACAACTGACGACGATGGGAAGACCAATCAAGATGCACTCTGTCTTAACCCTTCTGAGCCAGTATGGGAGGATATGTATTTTAACAACATGGAAACTCAGACCACCAACCCTGAAGACCACATATCCAGACTCATGAGAAGGTGCCGGATTTCCCGGGAGCAAAACGGGGATACCCGACCCACTGGAAACAGCGAGGTTCAGAGTTTTTACCATATTCTGAACAATAGGGAGAGTGTGAGCAGATGTATCGAAACACTTCCAGCAGTGGAGTTACAAGTTCTGCAGTACCAATGTAATGAATTGCATTCTGCTTCACTAATTGTGTTATCTAGTTTCTTGGATACCTTCTGACACATACAATGAAACCAGAATCTGCAGAGTTCACATTCAATTGCATTGTCATCATCCAGTACAATAAGACCACAACTCCCACACTCATAATTGTCCTTCCCTTCTTTATCCTTTACCTGTTGTTCATTAGCTGGAGGCGTAGGCGTAGCCATCCCACCTTTCCTTGTCACTGGCCTATTAATGGTTGCTTTGCGATTGAAGGTTGCCATAATCACAATCCTATAAACAGTCTGACTTGGTAAGAATTGCTACTTGCTTGCAAAATGAGTTAGTGATAAATTAATAATAGAGTACCTAGACACACTGTGTTCATCAAACAAGCTCTCAGCAGGCCACTGACAGGCCAGTATCACAAGTCCACCGATGTTCAGAAAAAAAAAACTTGAGTGGATGGGTAGAAGCTACATGTATTACTCCATTTGGATTGTACTGTAGATTTGCAACAAAAAACAGGTTCCGTAAAAGCGGCAAAGCAGCAAGGAATAAAGAGTAAATGTTCAAAAAACTTATTTTGGCTGCTACAAAGGGGTATTGTATCCATCACTCGAAGTGATAAAAAAATAGACTCAGTCAGAGACCTTAGAAGTGGTGTGTATTAGCCAGTGGTATCACATCAACTTGATAAATAAAGTTCAAACATCAAGGATTCATGTGCACTTACACCATGTGCCACACTTCCTTGAATCCCAGCTTCACTTGTCTGATTTCTGCCAAAAATCTCTTTAATCTTGCTCCAAACCAGAAAAAAGTTCCTCTAGTCTAGCCTTGGCAGTACACTGGCAGGTTAGATCAGGTTCAGCTTCACAGTTCAGGCTTCAAAAGGAGCAGAAAATACAAAAGTCAACGCTCAAAAAAATAACTTTGCTACAAAAGATGTTGAATCCACAGAAAGAATAACTCCAACTGTTAAAAAGTCAGTTCAAGCAACAAACCTTGAAGGCAGAAAGGGTATTTGATAGCTGCACATCAATAACATCAAGTTCACATATCTCCACATATCCATGTGTGCTTGCACAGAAGACAATGTCTGGGACTATGCACCACTCTCCACCTGTATCCTGGCATCTATCATCCGATTTCCCCTGCTAAAAATTACATTAAATTCGCTCCAAACAGAAAAAAAATCCTCTTGGCAGTCTTTTTAGGTCCTGAAACACTGGATTATCCTAAGATTTAGAAAGGATGGGTATTTTTCAGGTAGATTTTCAATGATATTTCTGGGTCCTTCTGAATGTGACATATCTTTTGTATCAAAATCTTTTTGGATGTCAAAGGTTCAAGCAGATGTCACCGTCAGAAAGACATCAGTTTGCCAAGAAAGCGGGGCTGTGTTTGATCTGCTGGAATAAGGGATACATGGCTTGGGAGAGTAATCTCAACAGAACATGTTCTGTTACTGATGTAAAATGAAGCATACCAAATTCTTGTATATTAAGCAGATGTAAGAACATCTGAGAGGAGTTACTCAAACCCCATCTGTGTCTGAAATCCAGCGTGATGATCAACTAGTTGGTGTTCGACAACTCAACAACTCTCAGTCGGTTAACACCCCAAATCATGTCAAAGAGGCCGAGCAGTTAAAGGATGCTCTACCTAGTAGGGCCTACCAGTCTTGAGTATTTATTCCTGAAAGTTACACTGTCATGGACATGTTTTGCACTGCTAGATTCTGGATCGACAAGGACTTTCTGCATGGAAGAGTTATCCAGTAGACTTTGAGACAGTGTCATTATCTACATTGGAGCAAGCCAATTTATAGCCAGTTACAGTGTTTCAAAATCAGTCTCAGAGTACAGGGTCAAACAACTGGTGAGATGAGTAACTTCCCTCGAGTGTTTACCAAGCAGGCAATCAACATTAGCTGTGACGCTATAAGGAAAGAGGACATAACCCGATGGTCTCACTTACAGGATTAGAACATCCTTGCTCCATCAAAGCACAAGAAGATAGACCTGTTGATAGGCCAAGACGTTCCAGAAGCATTAGTGCCGATGGAAGTCAGACGAGGCCAGGATGGTGCTGTTGCTGTAAGGACAAAGCTTGGATGGACATTGAATGGACCAGTCGGATAAGGAGATATGTAAGATATCCCATCTTGCAACAGTGACAGCAAGCTATGTTAATGGAGACATCTGAATTGATGAAGAAGTTGACAAGTTTTAGCAGAGGGAAGAAGGTAATACATGTATGTTGGAAAAGGAAAAAGGAATGTCTATCAACGACAAGAAGGAAGAGATGATCACTAAGGACCAAGGTCCTTATCAATTGGCCATTTCATTTAAAGATCCCCCTCGTCATTTTAAAAACGACGACTTCAGTCTTGGAGGACACTGGAGAGAGACAGTAAAATGACAAATATCCCCAGCTGCACAGCCACAGTCATCATGGACAAGTTTCTTGTGCGACCTGGATCAGCAAAACAACCAGATTTGCATATACCGGCAAAAGAAAAGAAAGCACAGTCAACAAACAACAGAACTTACCAAAGGCGAAAAAAAAAAAAAAATTCAAAGAAAATTCAAAACGTACAAAAAAAGTCAACTCTACAGTGACTTGGCATTTAGATCGGCTGAAGGTTGATAGCACCGGCATTCAAAGGATCGCTCGGAAGACAGTAAGTCAAGATCTTCTCTCGAAGCTTTGCAACATCAAGTACCATCAACACGAACAAGACTACCCCCCACTTTACAATGTACAAAGATGACATGGCAACATAGCTCCGACACTTCACTAAAGATGACTTGTTTAGCACAGTCTCGGGAAAAGAGTTCAGTTCACATCTCCATTTGTTTCACATTCATGCAGGATCATTTGTAACGAACTTCTGCATTCAAGTAGTCTTTTTACATTAAAAAAATATCAAATTGGTTTCTGCAACTCCAATATCTTTGTTTTGAAGATATCGAAGAACATTTGGACGATATTGTACAAAGATGACGTGGCAAAACTGCTCCGAGACTTCGCTAAAAATGACTTGTTTAGCATAGTCCCAGGAGGAGAGTTCAGATCTCTACCCAACTTTCAATACAAGGGAGAGAAAATCAACAAACCCAAAGAGTTGAAAGAAAAACTCATACAGTTAAACATTGATTATGATCGTGACGTATTGATGCACAAGTTACATTAAAGTAAACGGTGTAATAACGCATGTGTTTATTGCGTTGACTTCACTTAGTACGGATCAACATCTCCGTTCGTTTCACATTCATGCGGGATCATTTGTAACGAACTTCTGCGTTCGAGTAGTCTTTTCACATTAAAAAAATATGAAATTGGTTTCTGCAACTCCAATATCTTAGTTTTGAAGATATCGAAGAACATTTGGACGTTATTTCATTATCCTTTAATGATACAAAGTTGTCATTTGTATTATTGTGTAAAATAGATTGCGATCACATTAACCTCTTGGAGACTACGTACCAATTAACTCGTGTTAGTGTCTATGGAAATTGTGTGTTGTAGTGAAATCAAATCCTCTCCAACAGTACGAAAGGCAAGGGCAGGTATAAAGATCAAATCATAAAATCCACGTACAAAGCTGCAGTTATTCATTTCAAAATTGTAGCCTTTAGAGTAGCAAGTGTCTAGATTTTGAAAATTAGTTTCTACTGTTACACTGGTTCAAAATGCATCGGTAAATGATGCACTGATTGCTTCGCTCTGCAATAAGAATGTGTTGCTTAAAATTACTTTACGACTTATAGGACCTGGTTGAACTGTACTTTAAAGCACTTCAAATCGATGAAAGTGCTTTTAGAAAATGAAAATTAGCGACCATTCCAGGTTTCCCTAATATACAAAGACTGCTATGCTACATAGTTTTCATCCACAGAACATTTATTTACGTGGCGATATTTATATATGACTATTTTGTTAGTGACAGCATAACGGTCTAAAATGTGTCCTTTGGTATTTTTTCCTTATCATAAAGGTCAGATATCAAAGTTTGACCATTGCAAGAGGCCGGAGACAGGCAAGGACACCGGGCTAGTTCTGTGGATCCGTTTAAAAGGCATCAAGAGACAGGAGCACATAATGATTATGCTGAGTTTGGGTGAATAATAGTGGAGTGTGGTCATGTTCTTACATTAAAAAAAAATATATAAAAATGGCTGTTGTTGTATGAATGACAGGATTGTTTTGCATCCTTAATCAAACAAAATTTAAATGTACAAAAATACAATCATTTCTATACATCCCTGGAGTCAGGATTTTTACGACAAAAGTCCAATATATAGGGCGAGCTGATGTTATTAACTTTTTGCATAACCCAATTGCCCGATGACCCTGAAATACAAAAATCGCCCCCCAAAAATTAGAAATACCCCCCCCCCAGGTTAAAAAAAAATGAATTCCTACCCTTGTAAATAAGTTCTTAGTCATGCCAAAAATTAGAAATAACCCCCCAAGGTAAGAAAAAATTGAATTTCTACCCTTGCAAATAAGTTCTTAGTCATGCTTGCTTGAGATTAGCTTATTTCTGTGGCAACCTAGCGGCAACCTTTTCCAAAAGATTTTAAAAAGCATCTGTCTGTGGCGGATCTGCTGCAACCTGCTCCTGCGGTAACCCTGTCTGCGGCAAGGTTACGGCATACGGCAATCTTCATGCCCATACTAAAATGTTGCAGCGGATCCGCGGCTGCAGATCCACGGCAACCTTTTCACTTTCCTAGGGGCAAACATGTTATAATTAAGTCAAAAACAAAGGACCTCGATCATTTATTCAAGTGAATGGCCAATGACATCAGAACCCATGGAGTGGCTACAGAGCAAACAATAATTTATTGCAGTTCACGCAAGATTGTAAGTGAATTGGACGCCACATTTTTACACCATCTTCCGAAAACTTGTCACAAACATGTAAATATGTATCCAACACTGAGAAAGACGGTCCATGCAGACAATAATCAACAGCTTTGCAGATGCTGAAGGAGAGATTAGAGTACTAATAGCCACAATTGCGTACGGCATGGGAGTGGACTGTACAGGGCTTTGTCAAACAATTATTTTTGGCCTCACTTTGAACATGGAGGACTATATGCAGATGAGCGGAAGGATTGGGAGGGACAAGACGACCAGTATTGCAATTTCTTTGTTATATCCTGGCGATAGTGTAAGAAGGAGCACGTCACAGAGTATGAGTGACTTCTTGCAAGGAAATCGATGTCGCAGGGAAATTATAAGGGACTCGGTTTTTGGAACCACACAATAATTGATTGCAGTTCGCGCAAGATTATAAGTGAATTGTATGCCACATTCTTACACCATCTTCCAAAAACTCATATGTATCATACTAACACTGAGAGAGACGACCAGGAGACAATAATCAACAGCTTTGCAGATGCTGAAGGAGAGATTAGAGTACTACTAGCCACAATTGCGTACAGCATGGGAGTGGACTGTAAAGGGCTTTGTCAACAATTATTTTTGGCCGCACTGTGAACATGGAGGACTATATGCAGATGAGCAGAAGGATTGGGAGGGACAACAAGCCCAGCATTGCAATTTCTTTGTTGAACAGCAACTGACATACCTGAGAATTAATACAGATGTGACGCTGCAAAAGTTATTGAAAATAACTTTGATGAAGATGACTAATCGCTGTTAGTTGAGAGTGAGAATACAAGGACAAAACTTACATCTGACTTGATGACTCGGCACAGTGAAGGCAATTTCAGATTGACAAAATGGATCAGCAATAATTGGTCAGTGATAGAGTAGAATTGGACGAAAAGAGGGCCAAAGATGTAATGTCTTGCTCTCAATCATGATGCTCACCCAATTGTGAGAGAAATTAAAGACTGTAGAATAAGAAGTACTGAAGTCACACAATACTACTTTTGAGAAACAAAGGCTCAAAGTTTTCAAATTTGTCTACAGATCAAAATTGTTTGAGTTGTACATCCAAATTTGGTGAATTGACACAATGAAAGATGAATATAGGACAAAAACAAACATTGTCGCACTTGTTGATTTCCAATAATCAATAATCACTATTGTGGACTTAAGTACTTCTTCTACAAAAAACAAGGGTCTCAGGAAAACAAATGCATTTCTCGAATAAATGAATGTCAAAAACACTAAATTGTACATATTTTTGGGAATGTCCTCTGTAAGACGGACAATTTGATATGCAATTTGTCAAATTTGGACGTTGTTTTAAATTTGACCTCATTTGACCTTTGACAGGACGTTACCCCATATCTCAGTAACAAAGCACAAAATACATGATAAATTATATATTTTCTTCATCCTTGTAACTAGTCGAGTAATTTGAGATACATTTCGAAGAAATTAGACCAAGTTAAAAATTTGACCCCGGTTGACCCCTCCCCTGACCCCCACTAGGGAAGGGTCAAATTGTCCAAAATTCTGTCAAAAAAATTCCGTCATGTAACAACTTCAAAACGACCACTAACTCAATTTCGTCAAAATTTGACTTAAGTACTCTATGGAGTTTGGAGAAGAGGTTGTGAATTCAATGTCAGAAATATTGACCGGTAGGCTGATTGGACATGAGATATGTCATATCTGGTACGACAATGACACGCAGTAAAGGACTTTGTACTACGGGAAGATAGAGTCTACACTCTTCAATTTGCTGGGACGTGGAGCAAGATTGCTTTCTATACAAGCCGATGAGGAGGAGGAATGTTGTCATCAGTGTGCGACCCATTTAGCTACGCTAGTCTATTCACTCTGAGAGCTGGGATGATATTACAAGAACTGACAAGACACAAATTGGGATGGGATGATAACATACAGTGTACCAGTTTTCCTAAATGGACCGTATGGTCACGAGGCAGGATGGCTGAATTTCAATTTAGCAGGTGGTAATTACGATGGGTGGCACATTGTATGTCTTATAATTGTGACAATTCTTTCAGCGCCCAGAAACTTTTGTATTAGGCACTATATAAATGTTGATTATTATTATTATTATATTATTATCATTAACATCATCATCATTATCATCATTATCATCATTACTACTATTATCAAACCCCATGATTTTGGCTCAGTAGTTGATTGTCACTTATGGTGCAGCCCCTCGTACCTAGCGGTGAAGAATGCCGATGGTCAGACTCATAGCAGCTTGATTGTCGCCAAGTCACATCTTGCTCCACTGAAGAAGATGACAATCCCACGACTTGAGTTGACAGCTGCAACACTTTTTGTGAAGCTCGACGCCATGTTGAAGAGAGAATTGGAGCTCCTCATCAACCATTTAATTTTTATGACAGATAGTACTATTGTGTTGCAATACATCAGAAATGAGGAGAAAAGGTTCAACACATTTGTGGCCAACTGCATTGCAGCTATCAGAAACTATTCTGAACCAGAGCAAGTGGCACTATGTAGATTCCTGTTCCAACCCAGCAGATGATGTTACAAGAAGTATGGGAGCAGAAAAATTAAAGAGAGACTCCACGTGGTTAACTGGACCAGAATTCATTGGCCAAAATGAGATTTGTTGGCCCCAGGACCCAACTCAACCACACAACTTGATGAAAAGGACCTCAAAGTTAAACACAAGAAGTACGCCCTTGTCACAGATACAGGTGAATTCAATGCTGTAGGTACGTTGCAGAATCACTTTTCTTCATGGTACAAATTACAGAAGGCAATGGCCAGGATTTTCAGACTAAAACAGTGCTTGCGAAGCAAGGCACAAGGAAACGTTTATGATGTCAGAAAACCATTTACCACAAGTGATACATGTATATTGGCAACGGAGGAAGATGTCATTAGAAACATTCAACGACAGAATCATGCTGATGAGTATAAGGTG